>JAADVE010000509.1:0-17519 GCA_023334595.1 Pythium utonaiense
CGAGCGAGGACGACTCGGAGGTCGTCGCAACGCTGATCCAGGTGATGTCTCCGGACGTGTTTCGACGTGTGCTGCAGTACCGACTGCTGAGCGTCCACGTGCGCTTCGGACTGTTGCAGTTCGCGTTATCTGGACGAAGCGAAGGCGTTGACACGTGGATAGAGGATGTCTGTGGCGCGCTCCAGCAGGAGCTACGCGAGCTATCGACCTCAGCCACGACCGCCTCGTCGACGAAGAAGAAGTCCAAGAAGCGCGGCCGTGAATCCATGAGTCGGGCTGGCGGTGCAGTCGAAAGTACGCTGTGTGAACGTTGCGTGACCAGTCGTAAGACGAACCGAGCACACGTGAAGAGTCGAAGGCACGAGCTGGTGAACGAGCTGCACAAATGGATCAAGACACAGCAACGAGCCGACGCGTCGCTTCCAGAAACAGTAAACGGGCTTTGCGTGATGCTGGATGCCCCAGATGTAGTGAGGATGCTGGAGACGTTGTCTGCGTCTTCGCGCCAACACGGGCGAAGCGCAGCAGGACGTGTGGGCTCTACGATTCGCGCAAGTCGGAGCACGTGCGACAGTGCTGTGGACGCAGTATGTGTTGATGAGGGCAATGCCACAGCGTCAATGTGGAGACTCGTGTGGCGACGTCAGAGTGCCAAACTCGGCGCGCAAGGCAAAGTGGGGTTGGAGGAGCTCGTGTGGATCTGCGCGACAGCCGATCAGTTCACCCGACAGATACCGTCACTTGGAGCCATGGCGTCAGAGCTACCGGCATCTATGGGCTTTCGAGTCATTGTGAAGGTGTTGCAGGAAACCCAGCACAACGATTTCGCAGTCGTCCAGCTGCTCCACGGAATCCGAGGAGTGCTCTTCCGCTCGTCGCTAGCCGCCGCCTCGACCGTCTTGTCCAGACAGCTTCGAACTGTGCTGATCTATTACCTGAGGCAGTTCCTTCAAGATGTTGAGGAGAATCTGAGCATGCCGGACACGGTCTGCAGCTCCAAGCCTGGAAGTCGGCAGGCCCGAGTGAAACAGGACCCACAACAATATTCGAGTAAGAGTGTGACGATCAGAGATCTCATGGCTTGCCTCCAAGAATTACACGAAGTCATCACGAGCGGCGATCACCTGGCCGAGGGACGCTCACGGGCTTGCGACCAGCGCCTTCTCTTCGAACTGTGGCACGGTATCATCCTCCAGTTGTCATGCCAGCCTTCGTCAGCTGCAGTCTCTTCTTGGTCTACTTTTCTGGCTGCAGTCGCTCAGTGCTGCGAAGAACTGGAACACTCGCTAACGCAGCTCACTGGCGATTTCGAAGCGTTTGTGAGCTCTATCGTCACGGCGCTCATCGTGTCCAAAGGCACGCGTATGTCCTCTCAGGTCTCGTCCAACGTCATCGAGATCCCTGTACAACAAGACAATCGAGACGCAATCGAGGCTCTGCTGTCGATGATCCTGTCCAGCAGCAGATCGAACGTTTTGGTCGAAGTCATATTTCGGCTGATCGTTGCGGCTGCACGAAGCGAAGAGCTCAATGGATGTATGACCATGTTTCAAGATGACAGCGGCGTCCGTCGTCTCCTATTCCCGTCTCTCACTGCATGTCTCGCCGTAGCTAGACCCGAATCGGATGAGTCTCGCCTCACTGCCGTGATGAACGGCGTCTACAGTCGGATCAAACGACAGTGTCTACGGCTGAGCCATGTGAGAGGATTTGTCTACTTTCTTCGCTCATGGGACGAGTACTGTGAGCGATGTACTCCCAGTACCTCTCAAGAAGAAGCTTCCACGAGTCATCGGCAAGGTACAAAGATCGCGTTGCAACTTCGTCTGTGGCAAGATCTTGTGCGAGTATACGCTGTTGATACGATGGCTCGTCTTCGTCACGAGTCCCGTGGGTTTCTCACTTTCGCAATGGAACTACTGCGAAGCGTCGACTCAACGAGCTGCCCCCCAGAGCTCGAAGGTCCTTTGTTCAGCGTTTTATCGGGGGTGAGCCTGAAGCTTCAGGAACCGAGAGAGGACAACCAGTCGATGGGGCATACGGAGACTACGATCCAGCAGTTTCTAGCTGTCTTTGCTAGATGTTCTTGCTCTAGCCGCTGCAAAGACATCCTCGATACCATTGTGAGAGACGCCAAACTTGAAGACCTCGTCTTGAGTCTCCGCCGCTGGCTTGGCATCATCACCATCACCCCACATTCTCTGCCCAGTGAAGCTTGCATCGATTTGGCAGTGATCGCGAATCGCTTGGTCTTCTATTGCAGTGAAATCGACGAGGTGAAGCCCATCGGAGTGCTGTTGGCCCCAGTGGACCCCATCTTACTCTCGGTTCTTCACGCGTATTCCAGCTTGCAGCCAGTTACGCCTACACTGGCTGCTTCAGCACCATCGATCTCGATTGTGCGGATCAGTCTCATGGCGCGGTCGTATCTTGAAACGACCAGCGTGCCGGATCTGCTATCGTTGACGAACGCATTTACAGAGTGCGCATTGCACGCAACGACGCAAGAGTGTCGAGACGGCATGCTCAAGCTCTTCCAAGGATTTGCCAAGTTTATGATCACGGAAATTGTTGTGAGGAAGCTACACGAGGCTCTGCTATTGGTGGGCGACCAAACACGCACGCGGGTTGTCGAGAATGCGCTTGAGGTGCTCGCTGTCTCCGAAAATCTCAAGAAGCCGCGATCACCAGCCATCTCGTTCTCGTGCGAGTTGGTCTCTACAACGACCACAGAGCAGTGGCTGCCCGTGTTCTTGCTGGCGGGACTGTCTTCAGAGTCTACCGCCAGTTCGATTGCAATGGTTCAAGCCGAGGCTTTTCTGGCTTGCATCACTCGCAATCTCGATCGCGAGGCACAAGGAGAAACAGTGCAGATGTTAGATCTTCCGAACCAGGGCCAGCAGTCGATATTCTCACATGCGTACGCGTTGGTCGGGCTCCTGTCGACTGTAGAGGTCGCACTGGTGAAGACTGACAGTGCCCCGCACTTGTTGCGGCAAGTCCAAGATATCCACGAGAGGCTCCGCCGCAAACTGAACGATGTCCAACAACATAAAGAGTCCAGTGCGGCTGAAAGCAGTAGCTGCCTGCTGTGCACAACACACAACAGCGTACCCTGTAAAGCTGGCAAAGGCAACGACCTCTTATCGCACGGCTACAGCAGCGGCATCGTGCGCATCCTCAGTACCTCAGCGTCGGGTGTCTCACCAAGTGGTGGTAGCGAGTGGCACCATGCTGTCTATTTACCCGATGAGACCATCCCAGAGTCGATGGCGAGCGTCCGCTTCTTCATGCCGTTCTTCTCGTGGCTACGGGCGGCGTTTCACATGCCACGCCACCAAAACCGACAGTCCGAGAACGTGTTTGTGGAGATGGTGCTCCAATTCTACCTCCCAGTGGAGTTCTACGATGACACATCGGCACTCACGGCCACGTGGATTGGCGTGTGGATCGAGCGAAGCCTCTCGAGTGGGAGATGCGTCGAGCTCTCCACTCTCCAGCGAAAGCTTCTCCTTCAGCTGCTTTCGTGCAGTTCTCCATGGCCGCGTCTTGTTCAGTGCGCTCACTTGCTTCTCAGTCAGCCACACTTGGAGGTGTCTATTCCACGAGACACCGTGATGACCCACATCGTGGACTCGCTTGACTTCACGACGTTGTGCTTCTTGCAAGCGACGGACAGTGAGTCCATTGATTCGATGGCTGCCGATATCGCGTCCGTTTTGGAGCAGGTAATGTCAGCGCAACGAGGAGGGCGAGTCGCACAAATCTCGGAATGTCTTCGACTGCTGACTCCGCTCTCCGAGGTCTTCGTTCGTAGTTGTTTGGCCGCTTCATCAGCCTCCCCTTCAGTCAAAGGTCAGGACGCAGTGAAAGAAACTGAAGTTGTGTTCGGTCAATTACGAGCGCTCATCTGCGAGATGCTCGAGAGCGTTCACGACTCGGGTGATGCTGACTGGTGTCGCGCATACTGGCACAACCTCGTCGTGCGTTGGAAGCGTGTGTATTCGCATCTAAATCGGAGTGACTCCAGCAGGCTGTTAGATGCACTGCACCTCTACACATGAAGGGCCTAAGACGAGGCGTGGGGACACAATATATGAACAGTATTCATGCTTATACTAGCGCGTTTGGAACCCTAGCGATATTGATCCGCGGATATCCACCGTGGTCGCTTCGTCTCCCTCATCGTCGTCCTCGTCGTCGTCGTCCTCTCCGTACCTCTCAGGCCGTAGCTCGTGAGGAGTGTGCGTTGACAGGTCCAGTAGGGACATCTTGGTTGAGAGGCTGCGGTGGGATTCCCGCGATGACCAGAAGCTTCGGCGCTGGTTGGCGACAAACTCGAAGTCGTGGACAACTCCTGCGGTCATGTTCGGCGACGGTGGGGGTTCCGTGTTGGAGGACGGCGATGCGGGAGCGAGAACCGATAGGGAGGCTGCGCGGCTCGATGAAGAACCCGTGATGGAAGCGACTCTGCTGGTCGGCGCAGTCGCTGAAGGCACACGACTAGGAGATCTGCTCCGCCCCGAACGTGGTGAGGTGTCCGCGACAAGTTTGTCCGCGGTAGAGTTGTCTGTGCCCACGATGCTCTTTCGTGATCCCGGACTCTTTTGAAGCGACGTGGACGAGTACGTCTCCTCCTCCTTCGCGACAGCGCCTTCGTCGCCTGATTCGTTGCCGAGCGAGTCATCGTCACTGCTGAGCTGCGCGATGGAAGCCAAGTATGCAGTGCTGCCGTTGCTAGAGAGCGACCCATGCGAGAACAATTGGCGATGCAGTGGCGAGCTCAAGGCCCGGTGGAAGGGCACTTCGTCGTCAAACTCGATCATCTCTTGCTGAGAGAATTCCTTTTCTTGCAACGAATGGACCATCGGTGGGATGAGCGGAGGCTGCTGGTGGCGAATTACTACAGCACAGTTACAATCGCAGAGGCAGTGAGTATCCAGTGAAGCGAGTGCCACAAAAGCACGCCGTTTCTTCTATCGTACGAGGCCAGATGAGGTCTTTGAAGAACGGGTGAGACTTGATCACCAGCGGATTTTGCATGCGCTTGCTGACGTTTCGGTCTAGGAGCTTGAGGATGAGATCCTTGCAGTCCTCACCGACTGGAATGTCGGTGGGAAACTCGATCTCTCCAGAGATATCGAGGATGTTTTCCAGCGTCTGGATCTGCGTGTTGCCCCGGAACGGGGTCGTGCCGAAGAGCATCTCGTACAATAAGACACCGAAGGCCCACCAATCGACAGAGCCAACGTAGCCCTCCTCAGAGATGATCTCTGGTGCTACATACTCGTGCGTCCCCACAAACGACGTACGTTTCTCGCCCATCTCCATATGAGACTCGGTGTCGAGGTGCGGATACGGAGCTCTCGGCATGCAGACGCAGGGGCAGGAAAAGCGTCGACGACGAGATGGACTGACGGCAGGCGCAGTAGGCTCTTCGTTCGCTCCGCTGAGAGTCACTGTAGTGCGGTTCATCTGGTGCTGCTCGCGCATTTTGAACCACAGCCCGGCGTCAGTGGTGCTGATATTTGGTGAGAGAGGAGCGAGCAGCGGCTTCGGGTACTTGAGGCTGTCGGATCGACGCGCCTCGGACGCGGAGATAGTGGAAGATGGCTTGACCTCGTACGCCAAATCAAAGTCGGACAGCATGACGTGACCGCTTTCGTGGACGAGGATGTTCTCTGGTTTGAGATCGCGGTAAATGATCCCGAGCATATGCAAATACTCCAGCGCGATGAGAACTTCAGCAGCGTAGAAGCGAGCTTGGCTCTCGGACAGGCGATGGTTCTCTTGGCTGCGCAAGAAAGAGAAGAGCTCTCCACCAGCACAGTACTTCACACGAGCGGAGCGTCAGTATTCATGCAGCAAGCTACCGATGATGATTGATGCAGTGGTGTGCAGACCTGCATAACGAGGTAGAAGTACTCGGCCGTCTGGAACGAGTAGTGAAGTGTCACGACGAACGGGTGGTTCGCAACCGACAGGATCTGCCGCTCCGTGAGCACGCGCTGGACCTAAAAACATCAAGAATGGAGCCTTCCAGGTCAAGACTCGAGGTTAACAGTCAATCAAAGTGGGCTTTGCTGTATCATACGCGGTTGCGCCGAACGAGTTCGCTCTTCTTGACCACCTTCATAGCGAAATACTCTTCGTCTCCGAGTCCCTGCAACAAAAGCTTCAGTCGAGTTGAAAGGCGCAAATGGAAAAGGCGTCGCGCACGCACCACGGAGCGAACCAGGTAGACACGCCCTGTCGAGCCTGCACCCAGGATCCTGATCTTCTCGAAATTCTGAGGCCCGACTTTCGGAGACGAAGGCACAGGCAACGTGATCGTCTCTTTCGCTGGCGAGGGTGGCGGCGTGCGTGTGAGCTGGGGGCTTGAGGCATTCAAGCGAGGCTCAATGCGGATCTCGGTCGCATCTACTGCGTCGCTCACTGCGATTGCCGAGAGGCTCTGCGAGAACAAGCGCCGCGACGATGTGCGAGACATCGTGCGTGACGACGTCCGCAGCTGGCTCTCCGGACTCGGCGGAGGGGATGCCGACGGCGAGGCGCTCGCCATGGTTACAATGCGCTATGCAGAGACAGCAAGGAGCGTCTTCCACTCCTGCGCGAGGGAGAAGCTCTGGCTTGCTCAGACTGCGCGGTGAGCTCGCGTTCGCGTGTGCTATTTTCCTGGCGCAGATCAGCCTCCGTGCATATTTTTAAACACGATTCTTGGTGGCTCACGCCACGCGCTGGCAGATTCTGTCGCAACTATGAAGTGTGCGTTCATTCATTCGTGTGGGCTGGTTATCTATTGGCGATCAGATCCGTCTCGTGCCTGCTCCTGCAGTCGCTGCTGCTCTAGCTCGCGCTGCTTCATGCGGTCGCGCTTGATGTCGCGGATCACGCCGGCGCGCATGACCTGGTGGGGTGGAACGTTACGGAGTCAGCGTCCTTTCTAGTGCGTGCAATCGACTGTGCATTGCACTCCTACCTTCTTTTCCGTGACTTGCTGGTGGTGCGCGTAGTACACGGAGCAGCTAGCACCCACGATGACCGTCGCGAGCACCGCCATCGGCGCCTTTGAGCCCAATGACTTGGCCATGTTTCTGTAGCTGTTCGAAGTCTGCGGATGCGAAATGATGGCCAAAAGTGGCAGCGTACTGTAGATAAATCAAGAAAGTACGGTTTTAGAATACGATGATTGGCTATAAATATGACAGTTAGTATAATTTAAACCAATCATCACTCGTTGTAGCTGTTGAAACGCGCACGAAACGACGCGAAGGGTATTGGCGAGGGTGGCCTCTTCACCTGGAGGCGTGCAACGCTACGCCTGACGTGCTTCACGAACTGGAACGCTACAGCGACTCAGCCATGTACATTGGTCCGTGGCAGGAGTACCGACTGGCGAAGATCCAGGACGATGCGATCCAGCGTATCCGACAGGAGTGGGAGGACAACATTCGAGCCCAGCTGCCCGATGGAGATGACAACAGGTATCACCCGTGGTTATGTTGCCTGTGTTGTGGGCCAGTGCTGATATCTATCTGTACAGGATACGGGAACTGATGCAGCCGCTGATGGCCAAGCTGCCAGCACTTCTGATGGCGAAGAAGTCTGCGGACGGAGGTGACAACGGAACCACACCCGGTAGTCGGAAGGCTCGCAGACCACTTGCATCGTCTGCATCCTCCCAGAGCAGGCCGTCGACCCGTCCGTCAACGGCAATATCAACAGCATCATCGACTAGAACTCGCACCGATCAAACAGAGTCGAATGTCTCCACATCTGTTGCAGACGGACAGAGCAACCAAGAAACGCACGAGGAGCATGCAACCGCAAGCACAGCCTCACGCCCCAGAAAGCCACTTAGCAGGCAGTCAAGCGGCAAGAAGAAAAAGAAGTCTGGAGGAGGCTCGGCGGTACTCAATGCTCTTGAACAAGTGGAAAAGCGCAAGAAGCTTTTCGCAAAGTGGATGAAACAGGGCCCGGTCCCAGCAGACTTGAGACCACCTGAAGATTCGTCAGCTCAAGCTGCACATGGTGTTCACGCGCACCTTCCACCAATCCACCCAGAGCATCATGCACGATCGGACGAAAGAAAGTCTGAGGAAGCGTCGGCGCGAGCTTCTGAAGCGATCCATTTGCCTCCTCTCCGTCAGAGTGAGTGGGAAGCCCCCGAGGCTCCATCACCCCGCGAAGAGCCAAACTTCGACGATTCGCTAGATGAAGACGAAGTGAATCAGCTGCTGAATTGGACCGACAATCTCTTGTCTCCGACCGCTCTTGAGACTTCACTCGCTGGGATGGCTGACGAGCTGGATGCGATGGAGTGAACGCTTTTTCACCCACAGTTTTGTGTGTCTCCTCATCGTTGTCCTGTCCGATAATAAGTTAATCCTGTCCTAGGATTCTATCAAAACCTTGCTGGCTAGCTGGATCGTGGCGTTTTGACAGGTCTCGGCCCCCCCTCGAGCTCAGACTGGCCTGCTGCGGTCTCTCGCTTCCGTGCAACCATCTTTTCGTTGCAGAGCGAGTCCAAGCATCGTGGTCAATCCCTCAGTACCAACACCATAACAATAAACATTGGGCTCCGTGCTCACCTTTCGGTCTGCCTGCTGATAGAGCTGGCGGAGCATGTCATGCGTTGGCACTGTGCTGATAACTACCACAGACCATAGTTCCCTCTGTCAGACACACTGCAACGGACAGAGCGAACGACGAGGACACCTCACCTTGTTCCCGCGGTGGCATCGTATCATGCGTAGCAACGTACACATCCGGAGTGTGAATCTAAGAGGGCACCAATGAGCCACGATCCGTACCACCAGCACATCATACAAACGCGAAATGCCTGCACCATTCTAACCGCCTGGACCATCGCTGGCTGCCGCGTGAAGCCATTGGCATTTGACGCCGGCCACGCCATGCGAATACTCGAGCCACCAACTGCATTCGCCTGCCCAGAGATCAAGTCCTGACTTCTAATGCGACTGTCTTCGCACGCATCGCTGCTGTGTGCGGGCCATCGCTGTGCAGAGGCCATAGCCAGAGGGTGTTCGGTTGCGCAGAATGGGAATCAGCCATTTGATGAGCGAGGAGCTCATTTCGTACTTACACGAAGTAATACTTTGGGGAATTTTCGTACTTAATCGGAGTGATACTTGACCGGAAGTTGGATCGGAGCTGTTGGAGAAAGAGACCGGAGGAGGCAATATGAAGCGCACGAGATTGGCGCGCGGGGCTGCGGCGCCGCGTGTGCTGCGCCGGAAGAACGTGGTCCACGACGAAGAGGACTCGGAGGAGGAGGAAGAGAATGCGCGCATGAGTGGTGAGGGCGCGGAGGACGAAGAGGACGAGGAGGAGGAGGAGGAGGGCGACGAAGAGGAGGAGGAAGAAGAGGAAGAAGAGGACGACGACGACGATGATGAAGATGAAGAGGAGGAGGAAGAAGAGGAGGAGGAGGCCAACCAGACGCAGCGCCGGCGTACGAGCGACCGCATCAAGGGCACGACGCCTCCGCCGAAGAAGAAGCTGCGGCGCGGCGCGCAGTCGAAGCGAGAGGAGGACGAGGAGGAGGACGAGGACGATGCGAGCAAGCAGGGAAGCGCCGCTGGGGATGACGAGGGTGAGGAGGAGGAGGAGGAGAAATCGGACGGCGTGGGTCGTAAGCGCATGCCACGGCGTGCTGCAGCCGCTGCTGCCGCTGCGCCTCCGCGTCGTAACGAGCGTCCAACTCCAAAGCGCGGAGCTGCTCGACGCAACAAGGTGGAAGAGGAGGAAGAGGAAAAGGAGGAGGAGGAGGAGGAGGAGGAGAAGGAGACGAAGAGGAAGAAGGATGCCAAGCCCAAGGCTGCCGCTGCTGAGAGCGAGGAGACGCCGCAAGAGCGGGAAGAGGAGGACACTGGGACGATGTCGTCGGCGGCCGCGACCCCCATGGACGTTGACAACGACGACACGGAGGAAACCAAGAGCGAGAGCACGCCATACGCCACACCTATCTCTTCGCCTGTGCGCCGCTCAGGCCTGTCAATCAACACGCTAATGAACAGCGAGACGCCGAGCAAGAAGAGCGACCGCAAGCCGGATGAAGTGCCGTTCCAGCATCTTCGTGATCGACTGCGCAGTGCAGCGTCCGAACCAGAGCTCCTGGAGGTGAGGATGCGCTGCTTGTTATCTTCTCTCGCTGTCTATGTACTGAATGTGTTGCTGTAGGTGCTGACGTCGGCATGCTCAAGTCTGATCAAGGACGGAAAGGCACCGAACCGACTGTTCGCTGTCGCGTTGCTGAGTGCTGTCAAGGAAAATGTGTCGCGATACTCGCAGCCTGGCGTGCTCAAGTATCTGTTGCGTCTGCTTCGCTCCAAGCACTACGTGTCGTCTGGCAAAGAGTCTGCAGCGAGTGGCTCGGATCCTCACGGGTCGTTAAAGAAGACGAGTTCGAGCTCCTCGATATCGGGCTCTATCGCTGCTGACTCAACGACAGAGATGCCGCTGCCTGTTGTGATCGCCAACATTCTGCTGCACATTCTGAAGGTATGAGAGCTCACTGGTCCACTCAATCTGGTAGTGCGAAGAGCTCACGTCTTATTGTGTATGTGTGCTTTGTCTGTAGGATGCTGAACTGTGGCCGGAAGACAGCTTCAAGGTGTTCCTTGATGACTCGTTGCACAGTCGTGTGTGGGTGGACCATGAGTTCAGCTCTGCATTCGTGCGCAACGTGAAAACAATGATCCGTTCGCCGGAAGAGCTCTCTCGCGAAAGCAACCAACCTTCTGCACTGGTTCGCCCACGCTCCATTGAAGGCAAAGACCGCGTGGAGCTGCGTGAGCTCGCGATGAAGCACATTCGCCTCCGGTTGAACGAACTGGAGAAGGAGCGGTCGGCAATGACCAAGGTGATTCGGCCGATGGTGTTGGCGCTGATCGACTTCGTGTCTATCCCTGAAGCACGCGTGATTGCTGCTGAAAATCTTGACACGTGGCTCCAGAATCCCGCAACGAAAGGACCAGCCAAGGATCTTCTCAACAAAGTGGTCTCGGTGAGTTGCCTGGCCACTGTCACAATCCGCCAATGGATATTGTAATGACTGACACCTGTGTCTGCCCACAGCACTGCAAGACGATGGAGACCGCAGACGTCCGCGCTGTCGACCTTCTCTTCAAGCTCAAGCTCAAGCCAACGATGTTCCAAGTGAAAGTGGAGACTATCACGCAGCTTGTGCGCCAACACGAAGGATACATGCGCTTGGCACTCAACCTGTTTATCAGTCGGGAGCGACCGAACAACATGGGGAAGGACGTGGACAACATGAAGATGCTCCAGCAGATATTCCGTGCATCTCGCTCGTCGGCAAGTGGGGCTTCAGGTGAGGACACGTTTTACACCATCCCAGCCGTTCACCCTGGCGCCATTGCTAGTCGAGAGCTCGGGTTTGTGTTCCGTGACCTATGCAGCTCGTCCGAGGTCGCACCAGTGCTGAAGACGATGGTGCGGAAGATCATCAAGCAGCTCGCATTCGACAACGTCGATATGAAGACGTTGTGCGTTGAGATTATGAAGAACGACGACCACCTGGATGCGCTCGACAAGTATGCGGACATGCGTCTGCTCGACTACACGGCACTGGTTACCAGTACAGTGTGGCTCGTCCTCCTGATGCGTGGTGCAGCAGTCAAGAACCTCCAGATTCAACAGACGAACGCGGCGACGAGTAGCTCCAGACAGGAAACAGGCGCTGTCCAGCTTGGTGGGCCGTCGAAGCTTGGAGCTGCTCAAGCCATTCCTCGCCGTGCTATCCAGAGTGTAGTAGCAGGCGGAGCTGTTCAAGCAGTTCGTGTCTCAAAGCACAGTGGTGCGTTTGGCAAGAACAAGCCACAAGTCGCTGTCAGTGGAAAGGCCAGCCCATCGTCTGCCGGTGGTAGCAGCTCATCGTCTGCAGTCGCTGGAAGCGGTAGTGCACCACAAGACGTGACTAGTACCAACAAGGCAGTGAAGCTCGCTGTTAAGGCTAAGGAAGAGCTCCAGCAGACACTTGCGCACGTACAGCGCCAAGCTCTCATCTCGTGCCACGAAATCTTTCACAAGTTTGGATTGACGGGCAAGTCAGCATTTGAGAAATCGCTGTACGAGTCGATCGTGAAGAAGCTGCTCTTCCTCGACATCCCACCAGACGTTCAACCGACAGAGCACGACAAGACGTGTTTCCTTTCAACCAAGGAAGACATCCCACTCCACGAAGACTCGCTCGAGATGTTGACGAGCCTACTGAGTGCGTGCGAGTCTGTCGATCGTATGGAGGCGCTTCGAACGCTTGAAGCGATCGTGTTCCGTGCTGCGGAGGGTCACATGAATCGGGAGGATCTCTGGGGTGCTGCGCACGGCGCAGACCTGGCGACCTACAGCGCGAATGGCGGAGTACTCGGCCTCGAGGTGACGCGCACGACGTTTGTTTTGGATCTTCTGCGCCTCACGGTGGTACGTACTTGGGTTCTTCCCTGTTTTCCTCATGCATTGACAACTCACGCTATCCATTGTTATCGCAGTGGAAAGGTGAACACAAGCTAGAACACGAGTTCTGCCACTCGAGCCGCTTCTGGATATGCTGCACGATTCTACTGGTACGTCCCATGCAGGTATCCATCATCCTTCAATCGGACCCGTTGCTGACTCTAGTCAATCTGTGGGCTGTAGATTGTCGGCTCCTTCAATCCTACCACAGTGGGAGATTTCTTGTGGCGCGAGATTCCGACGCTTCGTGCGATCATGCAAATGCTGATCACTGGACGCTTTGAGTTTCCAAGTGTGAGCACGTCGACGCCAGACCTTGGGCTGTTCGGCGGCCATCGCGAGAATTTCAACGACCTGCTTCACGCCAACAGCCAGTTGCGTGAGTACGAGCAGCACGTCATGGCGACCGTGGCGGCAAACGTAGAAGACCCACTGATGCTGTTCGAGATTCAGGGCGTTGCGCGTCAACCACCACCAGCGATTATCGACCATTTGAAGGTCCTCGACCGCAAGTTCCGATTGGGCACTCGCCTCCGCCAGAGCCGCACGAAGGACTTTTTGATGGAGATGGTGGCCGCAGGAGCCGGTGTGGCTGAGACCGGATCTGACAGCGTTGGCTCCGACGGCAGTTGGTGGATCACCGATATTGTCTGCGAAGACTTCGATACTGTGCAGTATCTGCCGTACGAGTGTCTGTGTCGACTCCTGCTTCTCGCGCGTCGTGGCTTGCCATCAAGCGCTGGTTCGTCCAAGGGTGCGAAGAAGGCTCGCCAACTCGCCCAGGTCGTTCCGCGTCTTCAGTTCAAGCTGCACGAGTTCCTTGTGGACCCTTCACAGATCGATCAGGGAGCGAAGGTCGTTCTGTACTTTCTGGATTGCTTGGTGTCGGGGGCTCCTCGGGATCGGCGCGTGGCTTCACAGATCCTCGTGGATCTCACTCGCGATGAACTGGAAGTGGAGAGTGCTTCTTCGACGCCCAAGAGCGAGTCGGATGGCACGCTGGATGAGACTGCATCCTCCACGCTCCCGGCGATGGAAGGTTTAAACCCACTCGACACGATGAGCTCAACGATGAGCTTCGAGTGGCTAGGTGCACTGCTCAAGTTACCGTGCTACACCCAAGTCCGTGACAACGTTTTCAGTGCTCTCGAGTCGCTGCTAGACCGTGAATCCACCGTGAGTTCTCTCAGCTCGTGCATCAAGGCTCTGCACGCTTTCTGGAAGGATGCATGCGAGCAACAACAGAAGGATGATGGTTCAAAATCATCCTCGAAGGCACGGATCCACTACTCTGGTGCTGCCGCCGATGCCTCCGTGCAACTCGCAGGAACATTCGGCCGACTGCTCTCCACCCGTGAGTTTGTTTGCCGCCACTTGCTCCTGCAACGCGACGTCTGTGAGATCATTTGCGAGATCTTTTGGAGTGTAGTCGCCTTGCAACTCCGCCACGACACGTCTGATCGATCAGTTGGAATCCGGTTCTCGGACTGCAAAGTGTTCTACGCGACCGATGGTACGAGCACGGTTCGTGAAATCAAGCTGCCACTCCCAGTCATCCATGGCGCTATCCGAGTGCTGTGCGCTACAGTCTACTCCCCTCAAGGCGGATCCGTTGCATACGAAAAGCTGAGTGACTGTCTCTTCCCTAAGGTCAAGAAAGATAGTAGCACGGCGATCCTGTCCAGCACCGGAGTCATCGCTACCAAAGACAGGCGTCTGTACCCTGCGCATCTGCTGAAGACGATGGTGCAGCACTCTAGCAACCCACATCTCGTTGCTGCTGCGGCGAAGGCGACTCCCCCAGAGACGCTGTGGGAGCTTTTGCGTTCGACAGGCCTCCGCGAGCACGCTCTCTCCTGCGTGACCCGCGCTCTGGCCGATTTGATCAAGTCAAACGAGTCTGCGGCAATGACGTCACTGCAAGCGGTGTCGAAGACGGACACTATCGAAGAGGCAGCGGCCGAGATGGAACGATCTGCTTTGATCGCGGCGCCAAATAATTCGTTGACAAGTCGAGTGGATGAGCACGCACGTCACCTCCACGATTGGATTGCGCTCAAGGCAGAAATTGCTCAAAGAAAACTGTCGACAGTGACTGAAGACGAAGAGGAGCTTCTCTCGAGCGGCTTCGCTGCGTTCGGCGTGTCAACACCGATCGGTAGTAAGCGCGCAGTCGTGCTCACTGTCTCTTTTGACGACAGTTTTGAGTCGGAAGACTTGGTAATGCCGCCAGCTCCTGCGCCAGTCGATCCAGTGCTGTCGGAATGGAACGCTGTCGTGGGTAGATACCCGAAGGCGAAGCTGCTGTTCGATTCTTCGCGGGATGCACCATCCAGCTTCGTGTCGAAAGCCGTCAATCTCGTTCTCGGCTCGTGCACCCAGGGACGAAGTCATCGCGACCGACGTAGAGATGGAGCACAAGAGAGCGACGCGGCCAGCGTGTGGTCTCGACGAATCGCGCTTTTGCACTGTATCAGAAGTTGCTGCCACTCAAACTCTAGTGCCGCTCGTCTTGGCGAAGTGGTGACTCACGTTGTCGAGCATCTAGGCAGCTGCGGAAGTAAATCCTGTGCGACCGAATGCTGCGAGTTTGTGAAACAGGCGAGCACAATGGTGGGCGAGTCGTACTCTCAATCGGCTTCGTACTGGTTCGTAGAGCAGGCCACTCGCATCGTTGATCTTTCTGTCTTGCCAGCTTCCCAGAAAAACGCAGGTTCGCTGTTCTCGTGCCTGTCGACCTTGCTTTCCTGCGTTGACGCTGTGACGACGCGTTGGACCAAGACCAAGTACACGCCGCTCCTGAGCCCATCTTGGCTGCACAATGTTGTGGCGTTGGTAATCGAGGTAAACATCCTTGCGAGAAGCGTGGCAGTTCGAAGCCTTGGCGGCTCTGATGGCTCCGAAGATAACGTCTTGATGTTGCAACGAATCGTGGACTCACTTGGAGGCGACAATGCGACGGCCCTGGTCTTCATTCTGGAGTCTCTCCTGTCCGCAACCGCGTCAGTTGTCTCAGGCCGCGACTATTTGGCGCACCACCAGGAAGCCCGGCGTGAGCTCATCGAGGTAAGATGGTGATCTATCTGGCTGTGGCACGGCGCAGTCACACTCACTGTGTATCTTTTTAGGCGTTGTACTTCAGTTATCCACGAGCCGTGAGTGTCCACTTGGACGTGCTGGATCCATCGTGGAAGTGGATGACGAGCCCTCTCACCAGGGCTCGATTGTACTTAAAACCGGGCCCCGCTGAAGCAGTGGCCACGGCGGTTGCCGACTTGAAACGTGAGGGCGCGGATGCTGTTGATCGTCTTCGTGAACTGTCGATCCGCGAGCCAGTCCTTGTTCAGAACGGACTGCTGTCGCTGCTGCAGGAGTGGAAGGGGGACATATCGCTGACGCTGTTGTACCAGAAGGCAGGGATCTTCCAACAAGTACGATGGTCTTCAGTATTCAGGCCCTCTACCCTGTCCTCACTCCTCACACTTACTGAATTGATGTCTCTTCGTAGATCATCCGAGTCGCGGACATGGTCGCACCCTACATGATGGGAGATAGCAAGGCCATAGAAGCCCTGCTCGAGTTCGTGTTTGAGATCCTCGACACGATTTCTCGCCACCAAGCCGCCGAGTTCTACCAACTCGTCGCTCGGGTGCTCGCGTTCTTGGCTGATGCGCTAGCGCGAGACGAAGGATGCATCTCGGATGCACTTTTCAAAGCTGATCGGCTCGAAAGCTTGCGTGCGGTCACTGCGATCTACGAGTCTGTTGCTGAAATTGCGTCGTTCGCAAGCGTGATTGAAGATCCTTACAACCCCAACCATGTCAAGGACGCGCTTGCGGTCCTCGAAGCAGCTCGAAACAAAACCGTCGCGAGCTCTGAAGACCAGCGACTTGTGCGTGGATTTTTGGAGCGTCTCCACGCGTCTCATACGGTCACCGACACCACCGCTGCTGTTGAGATCGAGACATCTCTCCAGCTTTTGCTGCAGATCCTTAACAAGGCACAAGAGCTCGGTACGCGTGTGCCACTGCTCGCCCATTGTGCGGAAGCTGTATCGCCTTTACTGGAGCAGCCGAACATGACCAAGCCTGCAATGAAGACATTGTGCCAGGTCCTCCTCGCTCTCATCAAGCACGATCCGACCGACGCTGTGAACGTGATCGCTCCACACTACCTGCGCTGCCTCACCTCTCTTCGCATCGCGCTTCGCGAGTGCGTGCTCGTGTACATTGCCGACTTCCTCTCGCTCACGGATATTGCGCAACGCCGCGCGATTCTCGAGCGTCTGTACGACGACTTCAGCGACGTCGCTAAGTCGAAGCTCATGGCGTTCGTCAAGAGCCCTGCGTTCAAGATCAGCTACGAAGACCACAGCCAGCTTTCGTAAGGCTACACACAGTCAAGATGATGTGGGAATCCAATACTGTGGTGAGTGGTGTGGCTGTGTTCGTGTTCGTTTTATTCTGTTTTGCGCTTCTGCATCCACTCGACAATGGCGATGGCCGTGAGATGGCCCAGAGTTACTCCACCAAGCACGCCGTACACACAGGTCAGAGGCCACTGCTGCCACGGCCGGTCCCAGTCCAGCGGGATGGGGATCGCGCCTACCCACGCACCGAGCATCACGCCGATGGCGACGCAAGCAATGTGGACTTCGACGTCATTGCGAGCTCTACGCATGTTTGGGTGTTCGGTCAGTTGGAAGGTCTGTACAGATGGAGGTTATGTGTTCGTACCGGAGGTTGAGAACGACGTCCACTGCGTCGTTCCAGGCGAGTCCGATGTGCATTGCCAATGGCGCGAACGTGGAGCTGGCGAGTAGGAGAGCGAGCAGAGCTGTCCGCACGAAGAGCCTATAGCGCCAGGACGTCTAGTGAGAGGGGCTGCTCTTCGTTTACGTAGGAAGAGATACACGTACAGCTGAAAAGGGGCGCCGAAGAGAACGATGACGATGTGGAAGAAGGCAGTGCCGACGAGCAGCCCGAGCAAGCCACGGAGGAGCGTGGAGATCTGTGCGGCCA
>JAADVE010000510.1:0-17504 GCA_023334595.1 Pythium utonaiense
ACTTCAATCGGCGGAACGAGTTTACCCGGATAAGTACGCGCATGACTTCGTGCGTACTTAACAAATGAGAGCGGCTGAGAAAGTGCACCGACTTAGTAATGACTCGCAATCCAAGTTGCGAATAGCGCTCTCCCACACAGTGACTCACTTCAGAGCGCCTGGTTCCGACCACACGCGCCTGCCTCAGTGGTCATTTCCTATTCAACCTCAGTGACATCAAGCGCTTCGCCATTCTCGCCATCACCTCATGTCGATGTCGCGCTGCTGGGTCGACATTGCTCAGGCTGCCAGAGACGGCGACACTGGGGCACTCGAACGTCTCTTTGAACTTGAACTCGTCCGTCAAGAGATCGATGCAACTGAGGCTCTGATCGAAGAAGAGCCAATCATGATCGACGAACTTTATAGGCTTTACGACGATTGGAGTGCTTGGTACAACAAGGAGGGCGGTTTGTTCAAGATCGCAGTCGAATACCACCAACTGGACGTGCTCACGTGGTTCTTCGACCCCGAACGCACTACATACATGCACGCGACACAGTTAAAAGTATTCCTTCTCCTCATCACCACGGCAGTCAAAGCTGGCAATCCACTGTTACTCGAGTTCCTACTTGAATCGACGAGCTGGTCGGAGCTGTTCTCGGAGGCTGAGAGAGAAGTGCTTCTCGACGTGCTGCCAGGGATCTTCTCGCAAGATCCAAGTGAAGATGTGATCCAAACCCTGCTCGCCCATGGCATGAACGTCAACAGTGAGTCCGTGCATAAAGTGTGTGTGGACAAGTTCACGGCATCCGCAATCGACTTCGTCGTAGCAGAAGGCGTGCTTGTTGTCGGTGCGGGCATGTTATCGCGGTGCGGCGTTGAAGGAAACTACTCAGGCACAAAGCGGCTTCTTCACTACGGCGCCGACGTCTCCAGCCCTGCGCTCTTCATGACGGTCGACTGGAACGCTGACTACGAAATGGCCCGCATCTTACTCGAGGAAGGGTTTGCAGACGTGGATGAAGGACACGGCCAAGACCCCGAGCCTCAAGATACAAAGCAACAGAATCTTCGGGGGTACTTACGCGGAAGGACTCCACTGATGTCTGCTGCTTCACGGTTATCGGACCACCACCAGGCGTTTAACTCCTCGGGTGCATCTCGTGACAACACACTCCTGACGCGACTGCTTCTCGACTATGGAGCTGACGTCACCAAGCGAGACCTTGAAGGAGCCACAGTGCTCCATTACACCGTTGACAAACACTGTCTCAAAATGCTACTGGAGAGCGGCGCTGATCCGAATGCACGGAGCCATGATGGCGATCTCGCGATCGGACGCAAACCGGTGTTCACGGAGCAGCAGATCGCGGCTCTTTTGGTGCTGCTCGAGTTCGGATTCGACCCTTTCGCGATCGCTCATGATGGAATCTCAACTCTAGAACGACTTCTCCAGACCGAAGACGGGGCTGCGTTTGTGGAGGACCATCCAGAGTACTTCACACGGATATTGCCCGAGGCACACCACCAAGATTGAATCGATCAGGACACTGGCACACTGCATTGCTGCTGCTGAGCCCATTACCATTGGCTAAACCGATAGTACAGGAGGCAGTTGAGAAAGTCGACTAACCTTCCTCTGTCGCAAATTGCGACTCACACTCTCGATAGCCATTGCTCTGCCAAGCGAATGATGCGGCTGAGGGCAACGCCGATGAATCCTGCGACGGAGTCTTAGATGCTAGGTACTGTACAGCTTGGCAAGAGGGGCAGCCTTCTTATGGTCCCAGTCCAATCGATCCAAAAGCTTCTTCAGTGGTTTTAGGATACCGTACTTGAGCGTGTGACCTGGCGGGAGAACAAGCGAGAAAGATCAAGCGATGGTGTGGGGAGACGCGTGCTATCAACAGCCTTGGGTGACCAGTCCCTGCCATGACTTGGCCTTTTTTTCGAAGGAAGACCGAACATGGTGATCTGTTTGTTTGTGGCTTCAGATAATGACTCACTTCTCTATTGTTGATACAATCGCATTGTGAATGGGGCAAGAACAAGCTGGCTGATCCCAGCTGACACAACATCCACCTGGTTCGGTTCATCGGTGGTCATTTCGCATTCGAAAGCAGTGCAGTCATACCCCGCCATTCAACGCTCCACCTTCTCGCCATCTCCTCATGTCGGCTTCGCGCTGCTGGCTGGACGTTGCTCGCGCTATCAGAGACGGCGACACTGCAGCACTTGAGCGTCTCTTTGAAGTTGATATCGTCCGTCAAGAAGTCGATGCGACTGAGACAGCGATCGCCGCAGCACCCCACATCACCGAGAATCGTCACGGCTATTGCGGTGCTTGGTACAACAAGAAGGGCGGCTTGTTCAGGATCGCAGTCAAATACGACCAACTGGACGTGCTTGCGTGGTTCTACGCCCCCACGCGCCTAGCATACATGCACGCCACTCTGTCACAAATCCTCGTCCTCGTCGTGGAGTTGGCGGTCAAAGTTGGCAAGCTGGAGCTACTCGAGTTTCTGCTTGAATCGCCAAGCTGGTCCGAGCTGCTCTCGGTGGCCCAGAGACAACAAGTTCTTGACGAGTTGCCCGATATCTTCTCGCAAGAGCCAAGCGAAGACATGATCCAGATCCTGCTCGCGCACGGCATGGATATCAACAGTGGCAGTTTCCATGAAGTGTGTGCTGAGAAGTTCACAGCGTCCCAAATCGACCTCATCGTGGCGGAAGGTGTGTTTGCTGTCGGTTCGGGCACGTTGGCGCGATGTGGGATTCATGGCAATTACTCTGCTACGCGGCAGCTTCTTCACTACGGAGCCGACGTCTCCAGCCCTGCGCTCTTCTTAGCGGTAGACTGGAACGCTGACTTTGAGATGGCCCGCATCTTGGTGGTGGAAGGATATGCAGACGTGGATGAACAACTTCCAATCCAGGGACAAAACCAAGACCCCAAGCCACAGCCTGAAGATCCGAGAAAACGGAAGCTCCGGTCTTTCTTGCAAGGAAGAACGCCTCTGATTTCTGCCGCTGCAAAGGCGTTCGACTCCTCGAGTGTCCCTCAAGACAACACGATACTTCTGATGCGAATGCTTTTAAACTACGGTGCCGATGTCTCAACCCGAGACGATGCCGGGAAGACAGTGCTCCACCACGCGTACAATAACGTCCACACTCTCCCTCTCAGAATGCTATTGGAGAGTGGTGCTGATCCGAACGCACGGAGCCACGATGGGCATCTCGTGATCGGACGCAAACCGGTGTTCACGGAGCAGCAGATCGCGTCTCTTTCAGTGCTGCTCGAGTACGGATTCGACCCTTTCGCGATCGCTCACGATGGGATCTCAAGCCTAGAACGACTGCTCAAGACTGAACACGGGGCTGCGTTTGTGGAGGCCCATCCAGAGCACTTCACACGGCCATCACATGAAGATTGATGAGGACACTGCATTGGTGTTGCAGGTGCTCACCGTTGGCTGAACTGATGCAGTGCTTCCTTTCGATTGGCTGTATACCCGCACATTGAAGTGGAGCTCCTCGCCATCTCCACGACCTTTCGGTCTCGTCCAACACAACCCCCAAGCCCAACTTCCAACAAAACCAATCCACCAACAAAAACACAGGAACTGAACTTGAACCAACGTTTTGTTTCCCCCACTAACAACCAACTTCCACCAACAAATCTGGGATTCCACCAACAAAATGGGGTCTCGCCGGACCTCCATGGGGGACACTGCAGCTCCCCCTGCGTCCAGCTCTACGCGACTCCAGACCCCACCACGCGTCCAGCAACAGCTCGACAAGGCAGCACGCATGCTCACCACCGACGCTGTCGAGGCAGCGCGGCGCCAGCGGCAGTTGGACGCGCTCGTGCTCTCGCAGATCGTCTCGCGGGCCGAGCGAATCCGCTTGCGCGCGCGTTCCCACGGCCGCACGCCGTCCGGACGCGCGCTGGACGAGGCGCGAGAGGACGAGACGGACGGGTGGAGCGCTGCCACGCCGCTCACGCTCATCGAGCTGATCCAGGCGTCCA
Organism: Pythium utonaiense; assembly: GCA_023334595.1. Lineage (NCBI taxonomy): Eukaryota > Oomycota > Peronosporomycetes > Pythiales > Pythiaceae > Pythium > Pythium utonaiense. Next base: position 4,016 of record JAADVE010000510.1, read on the forward strand.
GCGCTGTGTTCGACAAGCACGGCATCCGCCCGCCGCAGGACGCCAAGTACCACCGCGTGCTGCTCACGCTGTCGATGGATCCGGAGCGCGACTGGAAGCTCAAGATCCAGAGGTTCGCGGCCACGCAGCAGCCTCGCATCAAGCGCTTGTCCGCGGGGAGTGTCGCGAGTGGGAGTGGCAGTGTTGTGGCAGGACGGAGAGGGTCTATGGTGTCGGAGGCGTCGGTGAAGACGCCGGCGAGACGGAGAACGGGGATGAGTGAGCAGGCCAAGACCCCACGGCGAGAGGCTGAGAGACGACAGTCCACGCAGGCGGCTGACCGGTTTGGAGACGTGCTATTGGCGACGAGTAGCCAGTCCCCCAAGCCCCCCGTGCCAGTGGTGCTGAAGGAGAACCAGGTGAGCAACGCCTCCATGGCGACGGTGGTAGAGGGAAGGGAGGTGAGGGCGGAGACGAGTGAGCAGAAACTGAGAGAGCTGTGGCGGATGCGCGCGAAGCTGGAGGACCTGACCGAAGATCTCACGCTCGAAACAGACGAGAGAGATGTTGAAGAGGATGAGGGTGTCAACGGTGGTGGGGAGGACAGTGAAGTTCACAAGCTGGATGAGCTAGAAGCGAGGAGGAATTTGCAGCGAAGACAGCGCGAGCTACGTGAGATGCGGGAGCGAGATGCAAGACGAGAGCTCCAGGTGATGCGGGAGTTTCAGGCAAGGCAAGAGAGACAAGGCGAACAGGAAGAAGTGGAACAAGAGGACGTGAATGATGATACTGAGGAGCTCCGTACTATATCAAGCCATGACAGCGGCGATTCGTCGCAGATATCGCCTGCTCACAAGGTCGCTCCTGCGCCAGTGGAAGTCCCGACAAGGAGCCGCCGAGTCTCCATGGGAACATTTAAGCTGCTGGCCTCCTACTTTCAGCAGTGGAAAGAGCTCATGGCGTTCCATCGGCTCGTGCGAGAGAGCCGCGCAAGAGAAATGCGACTCACGCAGTCCATTCTGCCACCCGCAGCGACCTTCGCGGTGTTTCGCTGGATCGCACTCGCTCTTCCACCGTGTGAAAGAAGTGTGAGTGGAGAAAACCGGGCGATTCCAACTTTCGTACTCTCTCGGGGCGTCGCTGTCGTCAACAGTCCAATGCTACGACACTTCACGGGTCGCTTGTTAGTGTGGACGCTCCAGCGAATTCTACTGGCGTGGGCCAAGGATGCGAGAGCAACCAAGACTGTGCGTATAAAGTCAATGATTCGGCGACGAACGCACGTCCTGGAGACGACAGTCCAGTGTATGCGTGGGTGGCAAGCGTATGCAAAGCACCGGAGGCGCGTGCGAGACCACGGCGTGTGGGTAGAGACCCTCCACGCACGGCGAAGTCTTCGATTGCGATGGCATCTGTGGCGATCTGCTGTAGAAACACAGCGACGAAGCTCGACAATTAGTGCCTCGTACGGACGCAAACTGACCCATAGAGCGTTTGTACTGTGGGCTCTTCGGGTGAAAAAGCAGAAGAAGGCTGGTCGCTTAGGGTCACGCGCAAGGCTGAGGCGAGTGATGCACGAGTGGCGAACTGCGACAAACGATGCGAGAGAGGGTCACCGACTCGCTCAGCGAGCTGACGCGTGGTGTCGAACAAGAGTACTCGTGAAGTGTTGGACCCCCTGGAGAGCTCGATGTAAGGAGAATAAGTCCATGCGCGTAAAGCTAGCCAAGTGGAATCACAGCCGCAGCATCAAGATGAAGCGCTTGTGGTGGGTAGCATGGAGGCAAGTTCACGCTTCCAGACGAATGCTTCACGCCAAGTGCGCGCGATTCGTGAGATGGCGAATGGGACGTAACCTGCGACTCATTGTAGGTGCGTGGGCTGCGCACACACAGCGAAGGCGGCAGTGCGAACTGCTTGTCATGGACGCAGTCAGTCGACTTGAAGAGAAAGCTCTGCGGAAGGTGTGGTCTGTTTGGACTCGACATTTTGAAACGGCAATGGACGCAGACGATGCGAAGATCCACGTAGTAGAGGCGATGCAACGCGCTGCGATCTGGTGGAGCTGGAAGCGCCAAACGAGTACGAGGCGCATGCTGATAAAGCTCCGATACTTCACAAATCACGGATTGTCAGTTGCTGTGTGGAAGAGCTGGCGGGCCTATGTCGACACGCAGAAGCGCTACCGAGCCATCGTTGAGACATGGAGAGGAGATCGCGATGAGACCATGAAGCTCAAGGCGTTTCGGGCTTTGGTTGATAATTGGCAGAGCGGCAACAAGAAGCAGCAAGTCGCCTGGGTTTTCGTTGGCGAGGGCAGTAGGAAAAGACTGCGGATGTATCTGTGGGCGTGGCAACAGGTCGCGGTAACACGTCGAGGTCAACACCAACATGACAACAGCCTTGTGGTTGCATGGAGGCTTCAACGAATGGAGAAACTGTGGAGATCATGGCGACAGGCCTTTCATATCGCTCAGTGCGTGCATCTTGCGGACAAATCTATGGCGAAGGGTCTGCAGAGGCGGTATTGGAAGGCATGGCGTGGTGCTGTCAGAACGAGACGAGGCCAGACGCTAGTCTCACGACAGCTTCAGGTATTTCGTCTTCGTCGGTCTTTGAAAAAGTTGCGTTTTCAAGTCAGCGAAAACCGGTTACTGCAACGACTGGGGGCCGCTATTGCTGAACGATGCAAAGTGCATCTACTGACACGAGGCTGGAGAGGATGGAGAGCCAGCTTGTCTGTTTGCAAGACTCGTCATGTGCTTGTTGCTGAAGCTGTCTTCACGTGGCAAAGCAGACGTTTGGTCGCTTGTTTCCAGGCCTGGAAGGCTGTACAGGTCAAGCGCAAGCAGCTCAAGCTGCTGCTAACGTCATGGTGGCAAGCGCATCGACAGAGAAGTGTTAGTACCTGCTGGAAGTCGTGGCTACAGTATACATCACTGAGACACGAGAGACACGATGCAATGACCCAAGCTGCTCAGTACTGTGTCCAGCGAGCCCTAGCTAAGAGTATCCGCACATGGCATCGACACTGTGAGCGATCACGCGAGAAGCTCGTTGTGGTGAATCAATGTGTGGACCTTTGGGCAGGCAACCAATGCCGTCACAGGTTCTCACGTTGGAAGAAGTTCACACGCGATCGACGGAAGAGCCGCGAAATGGACGCAATCGCGCGTACCAAACGCATGCACACAGCCTTCCAGGCATGGGAACAATGGAAAACTATCCGAGATGATCATCAGCTCGCCCAAGCGACTCTCACCGGACGTCTGGATCAGTGGCGACTCAAGACAGCAGTGAAGAAGCTGCAGCTCCATGCACTCGCTTCCACGCGAATGAGTTCTATCGGAAATCTCATCCGAATGGCTTGCTTGCGAGGTCAGCAAGGTGTATTTTTCCATCGATGGATTGCGTTCGTGGGCAAACGCAAGCAAGAACGCAAGGCGCTGGAGACTGCAGCTCGCTCATTGCAACACTTCCGTCAGCAACAAGCTATCAAACGGTGGGGATCTGTTGTATGTGTCAAAAAGCTGCTCGTATCGACACTGTTGAGGGCTCAATCGAAAACTTCGGCTGCAATTGTGAGCAAAATCTTCAGCAAATGGCGCCAATTCGTCACGGCCTGTAAACTATTTCACGCGCTGAAGCAGAAAGCGACTGTCTTCCGAGTCTTCAGCACTCTTCCGATCTACTTCTCCACGTGGAAGCGATTTGTCGACTATCAACGCCATCGAAAACAGTTGATTCTGAAAGCGAGTCGTCTCCTGTGTCACCATAACGAAGCACGGGCGTTCAAAGCCTGGAGCTCCGTCATGATTCTTAAGCGACACGCCAGGAAAGCGATGTCAATGTGGCGAAGCCAAACCTTGGCACAAGTGTGGAGACGATGGAGAGTGCTGCCGGCAATTGAGAAGGCCAAGGCCAGAGCCATGGACTTCTATGAGACTAATTTACGACGTCGCGTCCTTCGAGAATGGAGGAAAGAAGCCCATCGCAAACACTTGGCTCGACACTTTTCACACTTGTGGCACACGCAAACGGCACAAACGTCGTTCCGCACGTGGGCCAAGCATGCAAAGATCCAGCGTAGCGCACGCGTGTTACTTCAGCGACTTCGAACGGCTTCACTTGGACGCGTTGTGAACTCGTGGAAGTTGTTTGTCCAGTCACGACAACAGCGTAGCGCCATGATCCAGTATAAGTTCACGCTGTTGTGGAACCAGGACCGTCAGATGACAAGTTTCCAGCGTTGGAAGGCGTTCATAGCGCAGCAAACGTTGTTGAAAGAGAGGCTACGACGCCATCTCCAGCAGCAGACGGCCGGGTGTTTCATACAGTGGCGTACATTCGTCGAGAGATCGAAGAGTCTGAAGCGGCTCACAGATATTGTAGTACGCAATCGCATCAAGCGAGTCACCAGCCGTATGTGGTCACAGTGGAGGACACAAAAGAGAGCTCGCGATGCTGCGAATGGACTCCGTAGCCGGATTTTGAACCGCACAAGCGACACGTTCGTCAAGCGACTCTTTGGAGAATGGCGAGGCATCGTGGCCAGGTCTAAGCTGGTGAATGCCATGTTTTCGCGGCTCACAAATGCCGCAATTGGCCATGTCTTCAAGGCGTGGCGCCATGATTATCTCACTCAGAGGCGACGAGAACGAGCTCTGATGGTACAAGTCCAAAGGCGTTGCGCTCATCGTCTGCTGGCGGCGGTGCTGAGCAAGATGAAGTCTCGCGTGGCGCTTAAGCGGGCGTGCATCAAGGTTTTTCTACCCCTCATTCAACGGCACATGCTGTCGCTAGTGTGGGGCTCATGGTTCGAATACCACGTTCAAAAACAGAAAACGAAGGCACTCGTTGCACGATTACAGGACGAGCTTGAGCGTCGTCAACCGACTTTGGTGTCTCTTCTCATAGGGAGTATCCGACGCTGGAAGGCTCCGGAGCAATCGCGCTGTTTCACTCACTGGCGTGCGATGGTCAACCACCAGAGGTGGATGAGGGTCAAGACAGTGGAGGCGCTGCAGTTCTGGCAAGCGAGGCAGACGAAGGCTTTCTTCGCAGCGTGGAGTGCTTGGAAAGTCCGCCACCAGTGGAAATGCAGCATCGCTGAGAGAAGCGCGAATCACCGTCGAGTGCGAGCGTGGAGAAAGTGGCTTTTATACCATCAGCAGCACCGATCGAAGGCGCTTATGCTTGCAAAAGCAATGCAGCTACGACTGAGGCGTGTCCAAGCTGCTGTGATCTACACGTGGCGCCAGCAGCTCGCAGCGCAGCGCCATTGTAGGCTGGTTGAAGCTGCACTTATGCTCCGTCGCACGCGGCGTTCTGTTTGCTTTTGGCACCGACGAACGGTGGAAATGCGAGCCCACCGTTTGCAGCTTACGGTAGCCAGTGTGGCCTTCAACCACAAGACCCTGCAGTCGCTGTGGCAGCAGTGGGTCAAGTACGTGAGCTTGGTGCGCACTAATCGCCAGGAGCTACAGCAGAACACGGAGCGTCTCCAGGTGCTCGTATTGTGCTCGGCGTTTAGAGCGTGGCAGGCGTGGAGCCACCGCCAACACAAGATCAATCACGTACTGGCGTTGCTGAGTGGACGCTACAGTTCAAATACGGCAAGGCGCGTCTTCCACACATGGAGTCACTTTGCCCAAGCCAAGAAGGGACATCGAAACCAAGCTGACGCCTTCGCCTATGCCATGAGCGTGCGACGTGGTCTTCGCGCTCTACGAGCTTGCGTGGAAGACCGCAAGTTGAATCGGAATGCTGCTCTGAGGGCCTCAAAATGGACAGATTTGCTTCATAGTCGACACACAGAGCGTGTGTTCCGTCGATGGAAGCAGTTCACGTGGCTGTCGTCTCAAGCGAAGCGTGTTGTCCATCGCTACCACACGCAAAAGCTTCTACCGCTCGTTCTACAGGCTTGGAAAGCCTTCCTTCGAGACTGCCGCGTCAAGCGCGAGCGTCTCGCTAAGGCTCTAGGACTCTGGCAGTCCATGTACACGCGTCGTGCGTGGAGAGCATGGATGTGGTACCGTTTACTGAGACGCAAGATGGCTCAGGCGAAGCTGATTGCCCTGGGATTTCGAACGCGCCGGCAATTGCAGAGTTTTCTGCTGGGCTGGCGATCGGTTGTCGTGAAGAAGAAGCTCATGGGAGAAAGCTGCCGCAAGTTGCTCGTTCGCTGGCGATTGCAGACCGCTTACCGGTGCTTCATGAGCTGGCAGAGCTACTCACTACAGCGCAAGACGCTGCACGTGAGCAGCGTGATCGTCACGCAGCAGCTCACCACACGAAGTCTGCGCACCGTCTGGGGCGAGTGGAGACGGCAATACATTGTCGTGCAAGTGGGGAAACGCAAGCAGCTCCTCCGAGCGTGGAGTCAATGGACACAGTGGCACCATGAGCGAGAGCGGTGGAAGGCATTCCAGATCCACCAGCGCGATGTACTGCTACGCACAGTGTGTGCTCGTCGGGGTGTCCAGAAATGGAGACAGTTCGTCGTACAAGCCAAACTGGGCAAAACGTTGGCTCTGTTGTCGTCGCGCTTTCAGAAAGATACGCTCGTGAAGCGTGTGTTCGAACGGTGGCTCGCGTTCCTTGTCGTCCGGCACAAAGAGAAGGAGAAAATGAAGCGCGTGCTCGTGTGGTTTCACCAGCGACAGCTCATGCAAACCTTTCACGCCCTCGCTCGCCACGCCAGCGTCCGGAAAGCGAAGAAAGTGCGACTGCTGACAGCCGAGCAGTTCTGCAGGAGACGGGTATCAGTGACAGTGATTCGCGCATGGCACAAGGCTGTCGCTTTGGTGCTGCAGCAGCGAACCAAGCTGCAGCACTACGTCGGAGTGATGCAGCACCTCGCTCAGCGGAAGAGCTTCTTCGCATGGCGTGAATTTGCAGCTCGACGCGTCGAGTTAAAAGCAAATTGTGCGGCTTTACTAACCCAGCGTATGCTGCTGACGACCCAGAGCGTATTCCAAGAGTGGAGACGCTTTATCGTCAACTCTCACAACAAAAAGTCGGCGACGCGTATGTGGGAGACGCGATTATATCGAACGTCATGGAGGCAGTGGCACCGCTTCGTGGTGCTGACGAAGATGGAACGCATGCTCGGCGCAAGTGAGCAGCGATTGCTGGAGCGGAGCTTGGTAGAGTGGCGGAAGCGAGCAGCTCTGGGGAAAAGCACGCGGTTATTCAGTGAACAACGGCAGCTGCGAGAAACAAAAGAGACTCTCCGAGAGGTTTTTACTGGGTGGAAGAAGTGGAGCCATATCCAGACCAAATGCTCGAGTTTGCTTGCAAACGTCGCCGTGGGAAGCTGCCTCCGGTTCCGGTTCTTGTTGTGGAAACAGTTCACGATGAGGTCTCTCAAGATAAAACGGCTACTGAATGGCGTGGAGAGCCCGGTTGTGAGTGCCACAGTCAGTGGCACGGAGGGTGTGACATTGTCCGATGATCAGGCCACAACAACAGTCGCACCGTCACTTCAACTGGCAAGAATGGCGCGGTTCTTCCAGCGGTATGAGGTCAAATGGGGCGAGTTATCGACCGTATGGCAGCGCTGGCGTCACTTGTTCCACGCTCGGCTATTCTATCGGATGCGTCACCTGCACAAGTGTTTCATAGCGTGGCAGCGGTGGAGTAAACGCCACCGATTCGTTCGCAAGCTCCTCGCTAGCAGGCGTCAATTCCGCCGTCAATCAGATTTGAAAATCGTGTTCTCTGCCTGGCGCCAGGTCGTGCACACAGTTAAGCAGATTCAGCAAGAGCGACGTCGCGAGCGAGAGTTGTGGGTCATTGTGAACACGGAGATCCTCCGAAGAGAGAGGAACACACTCCAGCAGCACTGGAATGCTTGGCGCCAGCGCGTCGAGGACAAACACCATCTTCTGGTAAGCGTAAGCGCCTACCAACGCGCACGCATTCTCACCAAGTTCTGGTTGCTCTGGGCTCATGACTTTGCAAACGTGATGAAACGCGAGCGACACGATGAGCGGCGGCGAATTGGCAGGATGCATGCGCTCAAGAAGACGCGCGCGGTGAGGGAACTGAAAGAGTTTGCTCGGCGACATCGCCATGTGCGGACAACAGTCGCGAGACTGAAAGAGCAGCGAGAGAGAAAGTTATGCGCTAGAGGTTTCGCACACTGGCAAACCATCACAGCAGTGCGCCGACGTGTGCGGATGCTGATTGCATACAAGAAATGTCAACGCCTGCGAGCTGCTATGGCGATGTGGGCAAAATGGCTCGATGCGTGTCGCCAGCACCAGCGATATATCGAAAAGTATGTTCGTGACCGTGAGAGACGCGTTTGTGTGTTCGCTTTCAAGCAATGGCATGCGTACCTGCGGCATCGTCAGCAAATGGATGAGATGAACGTTATTGCCGTGAAGTTCTGCCTATGCAACGCTATCCACAAGCGATGGCGGCGTGCAGTTCAGTCGAAAATGAACGCTCGGACCAGGGCACAGGCAGCTGAAGAAGCGATGGTCACATGGAGACAGCAACGAAGCCTTCGAAGATGGCACCGTGCATCTCGCCTTGAGCGTCTGCGACGCAAGATGTGTGGGTTTATACTGCGCAAGTTCCTTGCCTTCTGGAAGAGTCACACGCAGCATGCCGTTGCTGTGAGGTTCGACGTCTTCCAGCGTCGAAAACTGGCGGGTGTTGCCATGCGGCAGTGGCACGTTGTGGCTGCTACACGCGTACGCAGGCGGCAGGTCGAGTTAGAGATCGTGAAGGCTCACGAGAGACGGATCTTCGGCGACGTTTGGTCTGCCTGGCAAGATTTCGTGGCGATCAAGCGTCAGAAACAACACGCTCGTAGCCATTACGACAGCGTTGTGAAACTCAAGTGGTTTCTACACTGGTTCGACGTGACGAAGGATCTCCAGCACCAGAGAGAAGAGCGTTTGGCTGTCGCCGACGAATTCCACGCGCGTGCCATCGCTCGTCGAGTGTTGAACACGTTGGCGCGGACCGTGCAAGCCAACCAACAGCGTCGTGCCGTACTTCTCATCTGCATGGTCAAGATTCAACGTGCTCTCCACGCTCGCGTGCAGCACGTCGTCTTCAGGTTGTGGGCTGATGCAGCAGACAGAGCACGGTACAGTCGCGACTGCAGCGTCGTCCTCGAGCAAAGCCGCCTTCGAAGAAGCCTTGCAACCTGGCAGCGAACAATCACCGACTGGAAGCGAAATGCAAAAACCCAACAGGACGCTCTCGCGTACCACCGCCAGCGGCTTCTGTCTGTTCGCTTCTTTCAGTGGCAGAACTACGCGCTGGCGTGGAAAGATGCAGAGCGTATGCAGGCAACAGTCCAACGACCCAAGGTGCCACCTCCACCTCCAATACAGACTACAAGACGTCCTCGGAGAGTCGACGAGGGCGACACCATTCGACACCCGCTGAGTCCAATCGCCAAGCGCTTCCACGCCAAGAATCAGGCCAAGATGCTTCACGAAGAGCTGGATATGCACACCCCGAGCACGCCGCCAATGGTACGTCCCGAGCTGAAATGTACTTTCTCATCGTGAAGCAGCGACTGACTCCCTGTTGCTGGGCATGTAGCCGTCCTTTTCAGATGCGGCAGCGTTGTCTCTGGACGTCAAGAAGCGTCTCATCGTGTTGGGCAAGTGGAAGCCCTCGCACAAGTCACTACACCAGTCGTAGCCGAGCTCTTGCTGGTCGATCAGCTGAGACTGTACCCATATCACACAATAGAGGTTGTCAAGTCAGCACCTCCCACCACCGGTTCTGTCTGGACGAATACTCTGTATTCGTATATTCGGTTTTATATAATGCAATGGAGCCCACAAGTTGGTTCTAAGAACCTGTGAAAATGCATGTGAGCCTGAATGGCGTGGAGCTCCAAACGGTGGCCAGTCAAAAGCCGAGGTTGCGAGCCACAATTCGAATTGAAGCTAGGTGACAATGGCGGTCAAGAAGGCGAACGTGGCGGCGAGCGACGTGCTCCCGCTGGTGCATGCGTTCCTCACGAGCGCCGGCATGAAGAAGGCGGCGGCGGCGCTGGAGAAGGAGGCCAAGCTGGTGCGTAGAGACCTACCGACCACCCAATCACGTGCCTGCGACGGTGGTGACAAGTGCTGACGGCGTTGTCTGTGTGTGTGTGTGTAGAACGTTGCGGGCTTCCGTGCGGAGGACGATCTGCTGGCGATCTACAAGCAGCACTTGTCCTCGAAGGCGGGCAAGGCCGCGGTGGCGTCCAGTCCGAAGAAGGAGAGCAAGATCCCAGCGACGTCGGTGGTGGACGTGGCCAAGAAGACGCCTGTCGTGAGCACGTCGTCGTCGGACTCGAGCTCGGAGGAAGAGCAGGAGAAGCCAAAGCCACCGGCGAAGAAGGCCACGTCAGCGAAAAAGGAGGCGTCGTCGAGCTCCAGCTCCAGCTCCAGCTCGTCGGATGAGGACGAGAAGAAGAAGCCAGCGGCGCCTGTGAAGAAGGCGGCGGCCGCCGCGAAGAAGCAGGAATCGTCATCGTCATCCAGCAGCGACTCTTCTTCGGACTCGGAGGAGGAAGCGCCGAAGAAGAAGGCACCTGTCGTGGCGGCCAAGCCAGCGGCGAAGAAGAAGGCGGCCTCTTCCTCGTCGTCGTCCTCTTCGTCGTCGGGCTCGGACTCGGACGATGAGAGCGAGGATGCTGCGGATGCCAAGAAGACCAAGGCTGCTCCTGCGAAGAAGCCAGTGGCAGCCAAGAAGAAGGAGGAGTCTTCGTCGGACTCGTCGAGCGACTCGTCGTCCGACTCGGAGGACGAGAAGCCGAAGAAGCCGGTGGCCGTGAAGCGCAAGGCGGAGGCCGCGAAGGCTCCACCTGCCAAGAAGGCCAAGAAGGAGGAGAGCAGCTCGGACTCCTCGTCAGACTCCTCGTCGTCGTCTTCTTCCGACTCTTCTTCCTCGTCGTCGGACTCGTCTTCTTCGTCGGACTCGTCCGACGATGAGCAGGACGAGGACGCTATTGCGAAGGAAGAGGCTCGCCGTGTGGAGGCTGCCAAGGCTGCTCTCGAGTGGAAGCCAAAGGAGGTCGCTAAGCCAGTGAACGTCGACACCAAGCAGGGTGGTGTGCCATTCCAGCGTGTCGACGGCGAGTTCTGGGGCCAGAAGATCGTGGACAAGACCCTTGAGGACAACAGTTGTACGTATTTCCACGAGATTGCTTGCTTCGGCTGAGTGTTGGATAGATAACTAACTGTGTTTGCTTGTTGGACCTACAGACGACGCGACGTTCGGTGGTGCCGGTGTGGGCAGCAAGGCCAACAACGTGCTGATCAAGGTGCGCGGCAAGGACTTCACGAAGGGCAAGAACAAGTTCAAGAAGCAGACGTACATGTGCGGCCAGATTTCCATGGCGTCCAACTCGTTCAAGTTCGAGGACGACTAGACTGCGCCATTTAACTTTATTGTGTCCATAGAGAATGAATGAAAATCTGCATGAAATAGAGCTTTGGAACCCTCACGATTTGGCGCCGTCGTAGAGAGAGTCCGAGGGGAAAGAGATTATCCAGCAGAAGACCACGGAGCCGCTGGAAGAGCACATGTCGATGTCATCGATCAGGTGAATGAGGAGCCAAAGGAGTTGATGAAGGTGGTCGTGTCATTGACAGATGCAGAAGAGGAGGAAGAAGATCAAGCAACGACGGTGCGCGTGGACGTGGAGGCGATGCTCGCTGTGCCACACACGACCGAGAATTGGACCCGCTGTCATCCTCCTTCTCCCCACGCCACGCCCAGCAAACACTACTCAGCATGTATGAAAAGTAGTTGCCTGGCATGTATTACAATGTAGCCAGCAGTTGCTGGAGCTCTTTCATTCCTCCAGACAACGGACGCCACGTCTCGTCAAGCTGCCAGTCGTCACTGTCGCTCAGCACGGATCCAGCCGTGAGCTTCAACGGCACATCTCTCACAACTGACACCAGGCGGAGACCACTGGGCTTGCTGTGGTTGTGAGACTTGCTCCCGCTGTTACCAAACATCGCAACTGAGATCTGTCGGCTCTTGTGCTTGTACGCAAGCATCTTCGCATGGAGAAGCTGCTTCTCATAAACCAGCAGCGGATCCACAGCTTCAGGGCCATCTGTAGCCTTCTTCGCACTTTCAATTGCCGCCGTGATGTCCTCCTGGGCCTTGTCGAACTCGTCACGCAGCCGGTACGCCTGCGCTCTTCTGTACAGCGCCTTGACGTTGAGTGGCTCCATCTCCAGCGCCATAGTCGCGTGGGGGATCACGTCGTCCAAGTGGCCGGTTTTCAAGCGGCATGCTGTAAAATTCACCAGCGTCTTGAGCTTTAGCGCGTCCATCGTCTGCTGCTCGGGCTCCGTATCTGGAAACATGTACTCAAAGTAGACCAAGGCCTTGTGGTAGTTGTACGCCGCACGCTGGTACTGGCCCTGCTCGAAGAACGCGTTACCCAGCACTCGGAACTCATCGCACGCCAGGAGCTTCTCCGCCGTGGTCATGTCCATCAGCTTCTGCTCGGCCGAGTGGTCGTGGTTGCACCCAGCGGCCGCCGCAGCCTTGGAAGCTCGCTCCTGCTTCTCTCTCGCTTGCTGCTCGCGCTGTGCCAGCTCCTCCGGGTCTTCCCACGCGTCCCACTTCTCGTACACGGCCGTCCAGTCTCTGCTGGTGCTGTGTGCGCTCTGCGCAACGGCCGCCGTCCGTCTTTTGATCGCCTCGACCTCCTTCGTGGTCCTCTCGAGCTCCAGCGCTGCCTCTGCCGCCAGCTTCTGCTTCTCATCGCCCACGCCTTCGAGCATGCGCATGAGATCGGGAGACCACCCACACGCCATCGTCACGCAAAGCTGGACTTGCAACTGATGATCTTGAACAGTCACGTGACTCATGGGGGCTGGCCTGTTAATTAGCTCAAATTAGGCTAGTTGTATATCCATTTATGTAATTTATAATATATTATCAAATGTTGAGTAATTTGGAAATAGCTCCGGATCAGCTCTCCCTCTCAACAAATGGGCCGCTCTGGACTTTTGTCCAATCCAGAGTCTTCTTTTTGACCCCCATGTCCAGATATTCGACGTCGAAAAACCGTCCCAGCGTTGGACATGAACTGGGCTTTCCATCCAGAAGCTGCCGACCGGAATATTCCTGCGACACCAACTTCCAATCCAGCATTTCTGGACACCGGACACGGCGTCCCTGGACTTCCTGACTGAGATTTGCTAAGTGAGCGCTTGGCGCGTGTGTCTCCTCTCACGCGCACAGTCACTTCTCATCGTCTCCGTGCACACTCCGGCGAAGATGGCGTCGAGTTCGACAGCATCAACAGCTTCCGGATCATCCGCGACTTCCTCTGGACACGGGTCCCATGCCGGTTCCGGATCGACTTTCGCTGTGGACACGCTGGGGATCGATGAAGGCGCTACCTCGGTGAGCGTGGACGACAGCTACTGCATGTACAATGCGACCGAGACCGATATGACAGGCTGCAAGAAGCCTCGCGGCTGCCGCGCGTGCCTCCGCGTCACCGTACGTGCTTGGA
>JAADVE010000511.1:0-17468 GCA_023334595.1 Pythium utonaiense
AGGATGAAGATATGGTGGAGGATAAAGATGAGGATGCGTGAGTCCAGCACGGTGGCCAGCTCATCCAGGGTTCTTTCTAAACGTCTCAGGAACTGAATCTTAGTACAGCTCGAGCTCGACTACAGAGTAATCCGTCTATGTGGAGATCCACCGCCGTTGACAAAGATACGAAAACGTGCTTGCCTGGTTCAGTCTCATCCTCCTCATTCCACAATCTTCTTTCTCCTCCCCAAGTGCCATGAAGATCTTCATCACAATCCTCGCTGCCGCCGCTATTGCTACCGCAACTGCTCAGTCGGCCATTCCCACGTCCACTTCAGGACTCGCGAACCTCGCTCAGCTGAAGGGAAACATCGCCATCTCGGGATCGAACAGCCACAAGGCGTCCGACCATAACGATCGCGACCACGACTCGGATGACTCGGACGATCGGGCTAAGAAGGCTGCGGTTGCTGGCACCTACTCGACCCCCGGAACTTCCACTGGTGTGAACGCTGCGTTTAAGGGCTCCAGCAGTCACAAGTCATCGGACCACAACGGCCATGACCACGACTCGGATGACTCGGACGACTCAAACGATCGGGCCAAGAAGGCTGCGGCTGCTGGCACCTACTTGGTCTCCGGTACGTCCACTGGTGCGAACGCTGCGTTCAAGGGCTACCCAACACGCAACAACTAGTACCCCCCCCATCTTGCGGACTCGCCTGTCAACGTCGGAAGCGTCACCAGTTTCTTCAGGGTCGCTGAATCTGGTCTTACTGCATCACTCGAGTCGACGTCGTGTCCACGTGTTGCTGTCTTCGTGTTGTTCTCCCTTGCATCTCTCTCCTCTGTTGCTGCGCTGCACTTTCCCCAACTGTGCCTGGATAAGTGTAGCCATATCGACGATGTCACAATACACGGTATCTGTTCACATTTTGATGAAAGCTTCTGTGCTAAACACCACCCTGTTTTGTGAACCCTCACGCCGTGGAGATGAGCAATCCTGAAGCATCCCATTTTATTGCTATTACAGTACATGCACCATCCACTCTGCGACACATCCCTCTCAATGTATTGATGTTGGTTATGTACCGGTGAATCACCGGTACCCGCGCCATCTGCGTCGCTCTGTTCCGTGTTTGCGCATGAGCTCTCCGTTCTAAAGATCCGCTCGCAACTGAAGGACGCACGCACCACCACAACGCAATCGCCAGCGCGAGCCGCCAGTCCGCATTCCGACAAGAGAGAGAGCGAAAGAGTCCGATGCTGGGTCCGACGTCTCTGCTGCGCCTCGCCCCGCGCGCGTCGCCTGGCGCGTCGCTGCTGCTGCAGACGCGCGCCATGTCGTCGCTCATGTCGGACGTGCACGGCACGACGCACGGCAAGAAGCACTGGCGCAACAAGCCGCTCTTCCGGCGCGAGGGCGACAAGCGCTTCCGCAACGGCCAGGAGGCCGCCGACATGCTCATCGAGGAGGCCGAGCGACGCGACCCGTACCAGACCGAGTTCCTCCAGGCCGTGAACCAGTTTGTCAACTCGGTCGTGCCGGTGTTCGACCGCTACCCAAAGTACGCGTGGGTCATGAAGACACTCATGGAGCCCGAGCGAGTGATCCAGTTCCGTGTGCCGTGGATCGACGACACGGGCAACCAGCGCGTGAACCGGGGCTTCCGCGTCCAGTTCTCCAGCTCGCTGGGACCGTACATGGGCGGCCTCCGCTTCCACCCAAACATCAACCACGGCATCGCCAAGTTCCTCGCGTTCGAGACCGTCTTCCGCAACGCTATTGCTGGACCATTCGGCGCTGCCCACGGTGGCTCGGACTTCAACCCAGTGGACAAGAGCGAGTCCGAGGTCATGCGTTTCTGCCAGAGCTACATGACAGAACTGGCCAACTACATCGGCCCACACACTGATGTGCCCACAGCTGGCGTGGGTGTCGGTCCGAACGAGATCGGCTACATGTTCGGTCAGTACAAGCGTCTGCGCCAGCTCCACCCCAGCGGTACGGAGGGCATCCTCAGTGGCGGCCAGTATTACTACCCGGAGGTCGTTGGCCACGGCGTCGTGCACTTCGTGGACCGCCTGCTTGAAGTGCGCGGAGAATCGCTCAAGGGCAAGCGCTGTCTGATCTCAGGCAGTGGCACCGTGGCGCTGAACGTGGCGCAGAAGCTACTGGATCTCGGTGCGATCCCGATTGGCATGAGCGACATGTTTGGCTACATTGTCGAGCCGGATGGACTCACGGACAAGAACATCCAGCAGATCAAGAGCCTCAAGGCCGAGCGCAACGCGCGCCTGGGTGGCTACATCATGTCGTCCACCACAGCGCTGTACCACCCAGCGGGTGAAGGCAGTATCTGGGATACGCCGTGCGACTACGCGTTCCCGTGTGCGATTCAGAACGATCTTGACGCTGACGCTGTCAAGACGTTGGTCAAGAACGGCTGCAAGGGTATCTTCGAAGGCGCCAACATGCCGTGCACGGAGGAGGTACGATCTTAGCTCACTGACTGCTGGTAGTATCTTTACTGATCTTTCGTGCGACTGCAGGCCATTGAAGTCATCAAGCAGCATGACCTGGCTTACGCGCCCAACAAGGCAGCCAACGGCGCCACGGTACGTGTCTTTTCGATTCCTCGAATGAATCGGTACGCGAAAATACTGATGGCTGAATGATGAAACAGCTCGCGCTCGCGGCCAACAACTTGGGTAACAAGGCGCTCACCCCCGCCCAGCTCGATGCCGTGGTGAAGGAGTACATGCACAACCTCCACGACCGTGTGGCTGCGACTGCCGCCGATTTCAACGCGCCCGGCGACCTACACGTGGGCGTAAACATCACGGGATTCCTTGCTGTCGCTCAGGCCATGTTCCGCCAGGGTGCGGTGTAAGCTAGCTGATCGGTTCGCCGCGAGTGCTGACGTACCCCTGGCAAGCCGTCAGAGGTGGCTGCAGCACAGAAAGAGAGGAAACGCGTGTGTGTCCAATGAACAAGTGAACGATTCATACACTCATCAGCTTATCACACGTCACAGGAAAGGACAATGACGTCACTGGATGGATCTTCCCTCCTCTGGCTCCACAAGCCGCACGAGTGCATCCACTTCGATCTCCTCTTTGTCATCGTCTTTGTGCGGGTATCGATTTATGGAGTCCAAAAGCCTGGGCAATTCACATTATTGCTCACTCGAATCTCCAGCCACGGTCGCTGATATCAGAACATAGAGGCCTGTAGCCAGAGCGCCAATGATATGGCTACATTTCTGCCGAGTAAACCACCCACAAAAGCAGAGTCCCTCAACGTTCTCGGCCCAGTGCGCTACAGATCGTGGGACTCTCCGTGCTTTCCCACGCGTCGTCGACTGATAGCCATGCACTGTACCTTGGCACAGAGCACGGTGCGCTAGAGTACTGTATGGTACACTGTACTGTAGTGAACAGCTTGCCGTGGCGCATCGCCCCTTCGCTTCCCGCAACCAAGGTCTCATTCTCCAATCGTCTCCCGATCCACCATGCCATCGCCTACTCACCTCCTCACGCTGGGTCTTCTCGCGGCCGCCAGCGTCCCTACCGTGCGCTCCGCTGACTGCACGCTCTCGCTCACGGCGACGTCCGCAACGCAGTGGCGTGTGGGCTGTGCGGACGACATTACTCAGACCGTCCAGGCCCCTACTACCGTCACGTTTGACCCGTCAAAACTCACGGTTGTGAAGGTGGGCTCCTACGCCGCAGTGGAGCTCCAGCCACTCAACGCGGCGCAGCCTACGGAGCTTCACTTGCCTGCTCGCCGCATCAAGATCGACAGCCTCGTCTCGTCGTCGCTAGCCACAGTGTACGCCTCGGCTGTGTCCATTGTTGCCTCGAAGTAGATGGCACTGAACCTCGTGGATTGTGCGTAGATCGATTGAGGGTGATGCCACGGCTGCAAGCAAGGCGACATTGGAGATCGGTGAGTCGGCGTTTGCCGGCATGACCGCCATGAAGACGCTGTGAGTTCTCCCATCGCTGATGAATCCTCGTCACGACGTGTAGACTGTGTTGCTCACTCATTATTATTTGCTCCTAGGTCCGTGAACTCCATCAACGTCACCACCTCCAACTCCATCCGCCTTACATCCACCGTCACCTCAGTGTGAGTACTAGCGTACTTGCTTTGATTCCCAGCGCAGCACGTGGAAACTGAGTGTGGCTTGTGCTTGGAACAGGTCGATGACTCGGTGCGGCCTGACCGAGTTCAAGGTATCCTCGGCGTCGAGCTCCTCAGCTGTCAACATCACGAAAGTGTAAGTGAGATCTCTGTCCACCTCAATGTCTGTGCTTCGCTTTTGACGACTCTCTGATCACGAACACACTCAGGGACTTGCGCTACAATCGCCTCCGCCAGATCCCTCTCGCTGTGCTCACCAATCCTTCGCTAGTCGAGTACGTCTCTCTTCCACTTCCTGTCCGATCAAACTCGAAATCCTCGGCACCACTCTAACAACCACCTTGTCTCCACACAACGCAGATGCAACCTTCAGGAAAACACGCTCTCAGCTCTTCGTCTCAGTCGTCGCAAAGTGCGTCGAGTCGTTCGTCTAGTGACCACCAAGCGCCTGACTGTCAGCTCGATTGGCAACTTCACCGATCAATGTGACGGTGGTGAGAAGAAGAACGTTCGCATCGGACAGTCGACAGTCGCTGTTTGCCAGCTCCCGACTGAGCCCGACGACAACTTGGTCGTGGAGGAAGCAGGCGACGATGGGTCACTCGGCGAGTCCATCGACGTCTCCAGCAACTCTACGACCTCGGGAACCACGACAACTGGTGGCTCCACCACTACCACTAACTCGTCGACGACCACGACCACCGGTGGCACGACGACCAACTCCACGAAGGTCACGACGACGATCATCAGTAACAGCTCGACCACCGTCGTGACGACGTCCAAGCCCACGAACTCGACCAAGAACGGCAAGTCGGCTGCTGCAGTTCTGGCGAAGCTCCCACTAGCGATCACTGCGGCGGCTTTCGTTCTTGCCTTCACCATGTGAGCAGAGCCCTAGAGAGCTCTCCCCAAACGCACAAGACACAGCTATAATTGTTCATACCTTCTCTTTTTCGCTCGCTGTCTGGTTTCTTTCTCAACTTCCTCCATCCAATAGCATTCAATCGTAGAGAAGACAGCGCCAGAGCCAATGAACGACGGTGTTCACAAAGTCGGTGATCGCACGACGCTGCGGGAGCGAAAACTTGTGGCTCGCGGGCTCTTCGCGACGGCAAATGTCGATGTGCACACGGTTTGAGTCGCCTTCGAGCGTCGCACTTGCGATGCCACTCGGGAACGTTAGATGGATCATCAGGTCTCGCGCGTCAGGACACAGCAGCAAGAAGTGGCAAGCGCCGTGGCCTTCAAACTGGTATTCTCGTACTTGCCCAGCGTAGACCTCGCGTAGACGCAGTGCAAACTCTTGCCAGCAGACGTCATCAATCTCCAACAGTTCACTCAGTTCTGGATCGATTTTCTGCAGCGGGATGCAAACAGAGAGACGAAGACACTCTTCGAGCTGTTGCGGCCCGACCTCGATCCGGAAATGCTCGAATGGTAGCGCCAGCGATTGCGCCAACTCCGTCGCCACGCCGTGGCTGTCACTGTACAGAAGTCGCGACCACAGCAAGTCACGCTCGTAGTTGGCAGCAGCAGTACGGAAGAGCTCTTTCACATACAGTTCAGCCTCATGCATCGCACGCTCGATCGGAAGTAGGACAACATTTGTTGACGACGAGAGCGGAACGCTTCGGATGAGTACGAGCAGAACCGAGTTCTTCGGCCGCTTTTTCCCCTTCCACAACTCTTGCGTCGTGATGAGTAGCGAATATCCAGGCTTGGATGTTCCGACCACGCTCCCACCTCGATTGATCGAGGCAAGTGTTGCCATCGACGCGTGCCTGTTGAAGAAGTTACCGGCCATTGAATGACAAGAGATCGTGTCTGGCGTGCCAAACTGCGTCAAATCTGTCACTTCGTATCGCGACCCATGGCAGCCGATGTATCGCAGCAAAATCTTGACCAGAATCGACTCAGAAAAGTCTGACTGCAGGTTTCGCACGGGCAACTCGACTGTCGCGGCCTCCAATGCACACTCTTGAGATAGCTTGGCGAGTGAAGCCCGTGGATACGTTCGCAGAAAGCACCGGATACCCTTTACCATGTTGTGGAGGGACCCTGCTGGCGACGCTGATGGTGGCGCGGCGTCTGCGCGTGGTTGAACAGTCCAGTCAAGCAGACACTGATGGAAGAAGCGGATAGTGAAGTCGTGGATCAGCAGGCGCGTGTTCGCTGCTCCACGAAGCGACAACGCGACTTGCTTGACCATCTCCCCACGCGCTGCCGAGTGTTTTCGGCTTGTTTCAGCGAGGTGTCCCTGGTGGCCGAGCTGCTGTTGCTGGAGATCTTGCTCATTGAGTAGCACGACACTCAGCAGCACACCACTGTGATCACACTTCAGCTCAAGCATCAAGATGTCGTTGGTCGCATCAGGTACCCCTCGGCTTCCGCTGCGCGCTGCACTTCCTCTCGATCCACTGTTTGGCTTGCGGAGTATGCTGCCATCGTGGACGAAAAATTCTGAAAAGGCTTCACCCTCCGCCGCAAAAGTGTCCACTGCTGAAACCCGAGGTGGAGTGGCTACACCACTTCCAGCGCCATCTCCAGAAGCTGTCGCTACACTTGTCTGATGCTTGCGCCCAAGACGGCTTGACGGCAAGTGAAGGTGGTAGAATCCCAGGGCGCGGAGATGCACGACGTACTGCTCCACGAAGCGATGCACAACCTCCATTCTCGAATGAAACACAGCTTTAAGAATCTGCATCTTCATCTCACGCACAGCTTGGCCTTCTTTGCCCGTCATAGCTTGCACCGTGTGCTCCGTCAGTAACTTCGCGACCACGCGTTCGTTGCCCTGAAACACGAATTCTTGCTTGTACGACAGCAGGTTTACCAAATCCATCGACGCCTGCAGTGCTCGCAGACGGCCTGTGTTCGAACCGTCACTCAGATACTCCTCTTCGATCTTGACCACTTCCCATCGCTCGATGTAGCTTACTCGGAATCGTTGGTGGAACAGCAGATGGCCAGTCTCCACCATCGATCGAACCGTGTCTTCGCGAGCACCCTCGATTGCGTGCTCTTGTTGAGGCATGATCTGCTTGATACGCCGGTACAGCGCAAGGCAACTGTCCGACGCGGCCATGCACGACAAGAGAGACTTCTCTCGGCGCAAGAAAGCCGATCCAAAATGTCGCAACGGGTCCGTAGCCTTGCCTCCTTCTCGGTCCGATCCACCATCTCCATGCGCCTTTGTCTTCACGTGCTCTGTCTTGGTGATAGCTTCGACAAACGTGTTCTTGGGGCAGTACTTGTATCGAGGTCCCCAAGTTTGTGCCAATAGCTTGCGCCATGGGTTCTTGGACGACCCTGATCGCGTTCCTGGTCCCGTTGAGCTTGCCGAGGGTGCAGGCTGCAGAGCCGAGCCGGGAGTTGAAGAGCGCTTCGTCTCGATGGCGCCTGTTTTGAGATCGGTTGAACTCATTCGTCCAAACGCTGGAGGTTGTTGGATTGAAGTCGATGCCCCCACATGCTTCGTGACACTTGCACCTGAGTTGCCCTTGGCGTTCGCCACTGGAAGGTCCCATGGAGCCACCTCACCAGCAGTTGCACCACGAGTAGCACTGATACCAGGACCCATCTTTCCCGGAAATCCACCACCGCGAGCTCGAGCTCGTGCGGCCATGAGAGCGTTTGCTGCCGTTGGATTTGCTCTGGCTCTCGCAGCATTTCCTTGAGCTTGAGTGCTACCTGCGTTAACGGTTGGACCAGCACCTCCCAGGTTCATCGTTGGTAGTTGTGATCCGGTGGATGGTCTCTTCGTTGGCGATGGCACGGTAGTACCTCCGGAGCTCGCCTTGGCTGGTGGTTTATCACCGAGCGAACGAGAAGAGTTGGTTGCAGGCAAGATACCCACTCCTGTGCGAAGGTTAGATGCACTAGATCGAGAGGATGTCGCCTCGTCGATGATCTGGCGATTCGAAGACACGGAACTGGTCGATCGACTGCGCATCGCGTCTCGTCCATCAGAAACTTGGATTCCGAACTCCTTAAGCAGGCGGCCAAATGCAGAGACATCTTGCCGACTGATAGTTTCAACGCTTCGTGGAATGACTCCAAATGCTTGAAGAACCGGGACGAATCGACTTCGAAATTCTACGAAACTCACCGTGAACTCGGCCCCAGCATGCGACCTTCCACCAGCTCCGCCAATGAGCAATGCACGAGGCTGCACAACAGGTGCTCCGTTCGGGGATGCATACACCACACCACCACGTTGCAAGAGAAGGCATCGAAGCATGCGATCACGAAGCAGCGACCACGTCGAAACTTTCGCTAGCTGTAGCGCAATCCCATCCAGCACTTGGTGGCTCAAGTTGTACCCGTAGAATACAAGTCCGTCACGAGCGGTGGATACATCCAGAACGAAGTAGAAGGAGCGCTGCTGTACCACAGGTGCAGTGCCAGCAGCCCTCACGCCATCAGCCGACGTCCCCCTCGCCATGGAGTAAAGCATCAACTCGCTCGTCGAAAATTCTCGTGGAAGCGATATTGATGATGACGATGACGCGTGAAGAGAGGCTGTTGTGAGCGACTCGAACGTGCTCGAGGACTGACGGAAACTGGCGACCGAGTCAACATCGGAGAGGTCAGACTGAATTGAATCAGAGTGATTCAGCGTATTCGTCGAGCTGGGGGCTTCCGGAACGACGGGCATGGGAACCAGCTTGATACGGGTACTTCCATGCAGACGAAGGTCTTCGACTTCCACTCGAACAAACTCGGACGATTTCGAGACGTACACAGCAGGTCGCGCATGGATGGGCAACGATGCGCGCAGAAACTGAGACACTTGAATCGCAATGTTGTCAATGTCCCACGAAGGAATGGCCATTGGGAGTGCCAGCTTCGTCACTGATGACGACGTGTTCCTCGAAGCAGCTTCTAGAAGCTCAACGAGAGACTTCATTCGCCGCGGCAGCTGAGCACCGCCTCGTTTGCTGACTTCTTCTTCAGCTAGCTTTTGCTCGTTGCGAACAGTTCGAATCTCCGTCTCAATCGCGTAGTCGTACAGAGCCTCTTTAATATGAGCTTCGTAGACGTCTTTGAACGCGGGTACTTGAATCGGTCCACGTATCCACATCTGACAGCGCATGAAGAGGTTTGTTGCGGATAGTGAAGCCGGAGAGCTACCAGGAACTCGGACCACCAGCTCATTGATATCCTCGTCTTCACCGGCGACCTCACTGTTGCTCTCGAGGATTTCCACGCGAAGTACTGCGAGTCCCTTGCCAACCCGTGCAAGAAAGCCTGGAGACAGACGCAGCTCGGCATTCAAGTTGACAGCGAACGTTGCTTCTCCCAATACGACAGGCTCGCGATTCAAGCTGATTTCGACGGGAGGAAGCCCCTCTGCACCACCGATCCTGAAGAAGACGGGAGAAGTCTTCGCCGAATCCACAGTCGCATCCACAGCTGTAGTCGCCAGGGAGTCTTCCCGACCAAACATCGCAGGGTGGTTAACTGTTGGGTCTTGGTTTACCGCAGATCCTGATGAGGTCGACAGCTCCACTGCAGCATCCAACACGGCCGAGCTAGTGTTGCTCGTCTGTCGCTCAAACCGACTTGGCGCACCCACCTGCAAAGTATTCATCTGCCGGATGTACGACGTCATGCCGAGCGTTTGGCACAGGAACAGCAACACTGTGGAAGCATCACTGGCTGGTACAAGCCCACCTGGCAGTCTGTAAACTGTCGAGCTCGCAGGGCCTGCATCCGGAGGACACACGAAAGCCGTATCCGATGCGCTGAGCTGAAACTTTGTGTTTCGAGCCAGAAGCTTCATCAAAATCAGCTGCATCGTCTCGTCCAACTTGCGTTCCAGTAGCTTGCACAGCTCTTGAGTCACTTCATCACCAGGCTCGCAGACGCCAAACACTTCCAGAAGTATTCCACTCGAAGATGAGGAGCCGTTGCTTCCGACGATACGACGAAGGGCTGGCTGCTTAGTTTGCATCACGACATCAATCGCTGCCACGCTCATTTTGATGTAGAAGACATGTCCACCACGATCGCGGTAGACGAAGACATGGCGTCGGTTATGCACTTGGAACTGCTCCAGCGCTTGTGTACACAGCGTGGTCAGCGCGATGCTCGGTACCATGCGCTCGTTGAGACGAAAGAATGCTGCATACTTCAGATCACACGCGAATTGACCAGGCCAGAAGAATGGAGGATCTCTCTTCAGCTGCTGGATTCCGGGTGCGCTACTTGAGGTTGGCGACGGAGGCCCAGCACTGCTTGTACCAGGATCGAGAGGTAGGAGGAGCTCGTTGCAGCTCCTTGTTTCGTGCAATTGCATCAAGAGCAGGTACTGGTTGACGCGTTTGCAGATTGTGTTGATGCCAACATGGAGCGTGGTAAGAACGGTGAGTCGGTCGAACCACTCGCTGTTCGTGTCTCGATCGTTCACGTCTTCATCACGTGCCGGATGATGGAGCTGGAGCTCAATGCGGTCACCCTGCATTTTGAAAAATGCCCAGTATGGAACTTCGCACGAACCATCGCCTCGTTGGTTTGCGACGAAATACAACCCACCACACTCGACGAGACGCAATGATTCTGTTCCCAGCTTCAACTCCTTCTCCACCAGTGCTGATGGATCCAGGCTTTCATGGTGCACATTCACGAAATCCACTGGATACTCGACTCTTGTAACTCGTGATGAAGGCAACTGCGAGAACAGCTTCTCAACGAGCAGCGCCACCGCTGGAGTGATAACTTCTACGCTGCGCAGGATACGAAGGATTTCCAAGCTGGACCACTCCTTCAGACTCTTGCGCATTTGCTTGAGCACTTGACGCTGGAAAAACGGGAGTGATGAGAACAATTCAGCGGCGGTTGGACGCTGTCGCTTGTCTTGCATATCGACCCCACCTCGGGTTCGCTCTAGCAATTGCTCGTTCGGCAGCGTGAGTGTGATGAGACGCAGCGCGATCTTCGGTCCAGCCGCATTCGCTGCCCACTCCGCGATCTCGCTGACTCCCCCTACTGCTCCACTCGCTGAACTAGAAGTAGTGGGCTCAGCCAGAGCCTTCTTCTGTAACTGTGTCAGCGATGACGGCGTATTCGGTTTCGCTGTGGAGGTAATATCGAGAAACGACTTCGAACTAGAGCTTCGTTGGAGAACTAGTCGTGCTGGAGGCGGAAGCAATGGTTTCATCATCCCAGTCCCCGATGACGTTGAACGTGATCGGACTTCGGGGTCTTGTGCAATTTCACGAGATTCAAACCGGAAGAAAAATGGCGACGAAAAACTCGACGTAGCGACGGCAACGTCTTTGTTCAGCTCGGCGTCTTCTTCTTGATTGAGCTGCTGGAGTTGCTCCTGTGGTTCCTCAGCGAAGCCTTCTCCGACAGACACGTCTCCCTGCGTGACACCGATCGAAGTTGCTTCTGCATCGGCATCGTCGTCAAACTCATTTCGGCGCACGTCAGTTGCGATCGTGACAGATTTCACAAGACGCGGAGGCTGGGACAGAACGGTGGACGCGTCTTCTTCGACGACAAGAACACCATCCCCTTCGTTGTCTGCGACGCCAACAACGTCATCGATTGCCATGTTTTCGTTTCCGACAAAGTAGAAGTACTTCGTATCGTCGATGCCCTGGAATAGTGTCGCAAGAATACGCTCGACACACTTGTCCAAACGCTCTTTCAGCGCGTCTCGGATGGGCTTGCCACTCAGAAGATCGATCATGGATGATCGTAATGCCGAGCGCGGAACGGTCTCTCGAATCAGGTCGACTTGAAGCATACGATAGAGCAACGTGATATCCAAATCCATTGGAACCTCGACACAACTGGACAGCGCTTGGATGAGATCGCTCTGTTCTACAGGCGAGCCGTCTCGCAGCGCAACGTACACACCTCGTGAAAAGTTGTGCTCGTGTGCCCGCTTGATCTTCTTGCGGAATGTCATGCTTAAATGGCGCGCTGAAATATTCATACTCGTATCGCTCGGTTCAACGGACGGAGGAAGAGAAACAGGAGGAGGTGGCTGCGGCAGTGATCCTGGACGATTCCCAAATGTCCTGCTCACTTGCGGGGCACGGTCATGCTGTTCGACAGCTTGTGAAGAGTCTTGCGTACGTCCCTGAGATGGTCGTCGCGCGAATAGCTGACCAAGAAGCGCTTGGTACGAAGCATCCTCGCCGCTCGGTACCAACTGCGTTGTGAGCGCTGACGAAAGCTGGGCGAGTGAGCATTCGTAGAACGCAACTTGGAAGTAGCCTGATCCCAGCGCCCCATCTGCCTTTTCGATGAGCAAATGGAAGTCACATCCAAGTTCAGCCTCTCGACAGAGTGCATCGCAAAACTCGTAGTCCTCCGAGAAAGATGTGACCTTCGGATGTGGAGAGAGTGGGATACCAGGTCCCGCCCGATGGGATTTGTCGTCTTTCGCTCCTTGAAAATGGCCCATTCGCCACGATTTGTATCCCTCTCGAAAGCTCTGTCGCCGCTCTTGGTATAAGACAATGTCGTCGGCAGAAACGGACATTTTCAGCATGCTCGCAGACGACGCATCACTCACTCCCAGCGATGCCGAAGATTTTAGTTGATGTTGCTGCTCCCAGCGACTCAGATTTGTCTGCCTTACCTTCTGGTCGTCATCTTCGCTTACTTGGGCAGGCGACAAGAGCGGCCGTTTTCGCATCTCCAGTGTTGATGCTGCCGGCAAAAACGCCAGAACGACTGTGTCGTCTGGCAGCAACTTCGCGAAACAACGGCCAAGGCTCAAATCGTGGCGTTTGGGCGCTGCTCGTCTTGCACTTTGCACGAACCATTGAGGCATTTGCGATGTCGTCGCCGGAATACGAATCGCACCAGAAGCTTGACTTGACTTCTCCGAAACACGATCACCGTGAAAGTCGGTCCAAGCAACTTCGCAATCGCTCAGACTTCGCAGGGTTCGCTCCAACATGGAGTAGAGATAGAGGTTTGCGGACGACAGCGCGGGCACTGTTGGACAGGGTGCCTCTGGTTTCATTGGGATAGCTCGCTCCAAGTACATCAGGAAATGCTCTGTCGACCGGGTCGCAGCATCCAGCAGCCGCGCTGTGCTGAACGCCGGTACGAAAAGGCCGTTCTCTTGGGCATCTTCTTCATCAACGGACGCAATGCCCACGACTCCCAGCGGCGCCAACGAACTTGAATAGCCTGAGTGTGAGCCCGCATCAACGGCTCCTTCGCGTATACTTGTGAGACTCTCGAATGTGTGCAAGCACGACAGCAAGTGCCGATCCGTGTCGAAAATGTACTCCCGAATCAGCTGCAGCAGCTTTCCTTCGTCCAGATACGTCGCAGACTCGCCCACAGGAACTCCGCTCGCAGAATCGCTTGGCTCTTCGCTGTCATCGAGGGATACCTCGTGGCCGATTGCATGCCTCAGCGCCCAATGGAATGTATCACTCTTGTCAGTAGCAGCGCTGCCCGCCATAGTTCTCTTGGCAAACCCATACTGCGGCTCCATCCAAAATGAGGTCAGTAAGCACTGGTCAGCAGTCCGCCGAACTCCGTATTGGATGAGGGACGTCTTCAAGTGGCCATTCTCATCTTCCATCAAGATCTCACGACCGAATATCACGCTCGAGACCCGCATCACATCTCCGTCTTCCTCCATCTTCCAGTCCAAGACCCAGAAGCCTGCTCGTAGTCGTGCTTCGTGTAAATGGCGCATAACTTCTGTCAGCGCTGCGGAATTGTTTCGAGCGAGTCGCCACTTCCAGCTTGAATGCCACATGAATGCACCGAACACGCTACGGAGTTGCAGCTCACTTCCACCACAGCAAGCGACCATGGGTTGCTCTGGATTCCTTGTATGGGCAGTCTCCTTCTCACGCTGTTTAGTGTCTTCTAGGATGAGTGAGTCGTGGGTCACAAGCAAACGGCTGATCATCCGATGGCAGAGAACAAGCTTCCGCTGTGACACCGTGTGTGGAAGAGTAGACTGGATACCTCCATGAACTGGCACACTTGGCGGGGCAACGTTGACATCGCTTCCAGTGACAATGCCTTTTAATTCAGCCAGCGTTTCTCGCCTTGTCGATGCCGAACAAGAGTAAAATGCAACGTGAACGACGACCAGAGTTCGGTTCTTGATCTCCACTCGCACAAAACACAGCGCCCCCTTTGCTGCCTCTTCACGTCGCAGCGATTGATTTTGCTGCTCGATTCCGGTTGCGATCTGGGCAGAAATAGTCGCACTATTAAGTGACGACCGTTGCTGGCGCCGCACTTTGACGACTTGGGCTCCGCCCATTGGAGTCGTAACAGTGTTGCTGCCCATCGTCCGACCTCGATCATCTGGTCGCTGAGTCTCCGATGCTAAGAAACGCAGATAGAGATCTTTGCCGATTCTTTGAGACGACCATTTGAGGATTGCAGCTCGGACACGATCAACAGAATGATCAGTTTCGATCAAGAGTGGGTGCACATTCGTTTCCAGAGGCATACCACCGCGTCGACCTGTACGAGATCGACCGGTGGCCATGTTGCGGTACTGGGGCTGCCCAACCACGACGTTGGTTCGACTCATTCTTGGCGTCGAATCAGCACGAGGGTAGAAAGCGTCTGGAGACGGTTCGTCGACAACCACGGATAGCACCTCAAACCGGTCGACGTGGAACCACCGATGCCATAATACTGGAGATAACTCGCCGATGATTCCAAACACTGGGATAGACAATTGAGTCTTGTTCGTGGAATGGACGGCCGTGATTGAGTTGCTTGCTTGGGTGCCAAACGAGAACTGTGATGACGCGTCTGTGGCCGTAATAACAGTGGCAGCAGCTGTCATCAGGTGAAGTAAAACTCGATCGACATCCTGCACGTGGCGAATGAACTCGTGAAGTGAGGCTGGTCCAGCACTAGCCCCCACGCCTTGGGGCTTAACGATGGTCTGACCAGTGCGTGTGTCTTCAAATGCTCGCAGGAATTCTGCGTCAGCCAATACATTCACCTTGACGTACCATTCACTGGAAGAAAACTCTTTCTTCAGTTGACCAAGCAAGTTGGAGGCTGTACCGCTGACTGCAAGTCCTTTTGAGATCGTTGCCTTCGCACCTGACGGACGGCCCGACGTTTGGTGCTCGATTGTCGACGAGATCACGTACTCGAGCCACACGTTCTGTTTCCATTGTAGGACACACACCAGCAAAATCTTGGTCGCCGCCGGTATTACAGGAGGTCCTTCCATTGGGACCGCTGGTGCTGGCGATCCGACTGCAGGCATCTTGGCCAAACTTCCGTCGGGTAGTCGCTGAAAATTTCGAATGTGCAGCTTGTTCACGAGAAATCCTTCGCGAATGCGCGCTTCGATTATGCGATCGACATCCGCGTGGATCCGATACTCGTGAACCTTCTCCCGCCACATTCGGTACGGTCGAAGAGCCCTGTACTGGACACCATCGAAAGACGCGCACCATTTTGTGTCGAGCTTGAGCACTGGCGTGGCGATAGCTTGCAATCTGGACGGGCGCACAAGAAGCGATGCCTGGAATGGGGTCATGCTTTTCACTCGGTCGTGTTGCATGGGAGACCAACAGGCGTCATGCAGTCTAACGTAGTCCACAACAGCACCACCACTCGCTTCAGCGACGAACTGCAACAGGTCTACATCCGGTACGAAACCAAAAGACGCGTTCGGGTCGTTCACGGCGTGGCCACCAACTCGGATGAAGTGGCACTGCACGTCGTGTCGCACAAGTTGCATCACCAGGTTGTCGTAAGTCGACGTGTTGAACAGGTCGACAACACCGTCCGTTGCGAGCACCAGAAGCGGCGCAGCGCCGCTGGGCAACGAGTTTAGCGCGAACACAGCGTTCTGCATCATGGACGACAAGCTCGCGCGACACGATTGCGGGGAGTAGTCATCACGCGAATAGTGGCTGCTCGACCCTGCAGCGGCTGCTGCCCATTCATCCTCGAGAAGCGAGAGCCGCTGGCGCACGAGAGACAACAGCCTGTCGGCGTTCGAAGCGTCGAGCACGAAGCCCTGTACGAGCACACACAGCGACTCAACCAACGCGCCCTGCACCATCACGGAGACGTGGAATTCTGGCACGAACGCGGTTCCGCCCACTTCCACCGGTCGCAGAAGACTTTGCACAAAGAGCTACGAGTACAAGCCACCACAAGCGCATCCCACCATCAACACCACGAAACAGACGGCCACACTAGCAAGATTCACGCGAACGCACCTCCACAGACTCGTAGAGCATGTCCAGGAACACCTTGCCGGACGCCAAGTCGATCGACAGCGACGACGGCGACGCGTCCAGACTCAGCACACAGCGGTAGCGCTTGTACACCACCGACACCCTGGTCGCCAGCGCCATACACGCGTGCGTCAGCACGTGGCTCGCGTCCTCCAAGTCCGTTGCGTCCAGCAACGCGACCAAATCGTCAGCGTTTCCTCGATCGTCAAACGCCACGGCCGCGACGCTCATGCCGTCCTCCAGCTCGACGTTGGTCAGCGGCGGCGCCGCGACTGCCGCGGCCAGCGCGCCAGTCTCCTTGTCCTCGCTCTCAGGCGTCTTCTCACCGGCCGCGGACGCTGCGGGCGTGGGCAGATAGCGCCGCAGCAGTTGCTGGAAGTGCCACAGCGAAAGCGTCGCCCGGTCCACGACCGACACGTCGCTGGCCAGCAGCACGAGTTCATCGAGCGCGCGCGCAGACAGCGCCGACTGCGGCATGGCCGTTGCGCGTGCGTGTGCTGGGTGGGTGGGTGCTCGGAGAGGATCCAGCGGTCGCTACGCCGCGCATACACCGCCCGCTTCCGCTGGGTTGCCGATCCAATATTCGCGCTTCGGGAGGAGAGCAGACTGATGGAGAAGGTACTGTTGTACCTTCTCAGTCTGATACCTCTGGTGGGTAATGATGGAATACCGGTACCATACCGGTAGTTCGATTTGACTGTCTTGTCACGTCGAGCACCCCGCGAAACAGGGAGCTGCGGGGGATCTGCAAGGTCACGGAGCCATCCAACGAGCTGTTGCTTTTATGAGAGGCCGCAACACACGGCTTTCGATGCTTGTTCGACGATGTAGAAGAAGGGAGACTGGTGCGATGAGTTGGCCAGATCCGGCGTCTCCCCACCTGGGAGTCCCTGGGAGATGCGGGAACAGTAGATTCTCCCGACGCTCTGCATTCGCAGCGAGGGTTGAAGACGTGGTGTCATTACTCGAATGCGGGACTCCAGCGTGGAGGGTACAGTGCTGGTGCAGAGGACCTCAACGCTGTCACGCGAGCAACTGTGTCGCTGCAGGTTGCTCGCGAGTTGCGAGTCGCGACTGGACCGGTACAGTACATCCTGTCGATGTTATTACCGTCTATA
>JAADVE010000512.1:0-17460 GCA_023334595.1 Pythium utonaiense
TGCTGCATGTCGCCGCGTGCGCGTGATTGTCCCATCGCCCCCCGACGCTCTCCCGCCCCGCCATCATCACGTCGCCGCGTCCGACGTCCGCCCCTCGTCCCTCGTTTCGCGCTCCCCTTCGGGATCGTTCGGGACCAGTAGTTCCCCCACGTTCGGGTCTCGCGCTGGTGGTGAGAACGCTTTGACCCACAAAGACACACGCGCATCCAGTCTGTATCTCAGCCGGAAGCTGCCTCTCTGCTTCTCTCTCTATCTCTATCCCTCTCCATCGACACCATGGCCCAGTGGAGCAAGCCCGTGATCATCGGCGCCGCCTCGGCGGTCGCTGCCGCCGCGTTCCTCATCTTCGCGCTCAACAAGAGCAGCGCCAAGGACAGCAGCGTACGTGGCTGCTGCTCGCCACTCGATGCGTGCGCAGCTTCAGTGGGCGGCAACCACCAGAATGACACGCCCGCAATGCACGACAGCAGCTCACTGCTGATGCGTGGCTCTGTGGCCGCGTGGTGTGTGCACTGGTGGTGCTGTGCGCTGGACGCGAGCGCAGCGAGTGGGAAGCAAGTTGGGATCGAACCGAGTTCCTCATTGTTCCGATGGTGGTGGTGTTGCGTTGTGTAGTCCAAGAAGGAGAAGAAGGAGGACGCGATTCGTGAGGTGCCGAACCTCCACAAGGACCAGCTCCTGAGCATCCTCGAGACCATTTGCTCGCAGATGGGCCAGGTTGTGGTACGTCTACCTCGCGCTGCTTGCTGCTGCTGCCCTTTCCTCGAGGGACCTGGTCGTGCAGAGAGCTCATGGTAGTGTCTGTGCTTGTGTAGATGCAACTGGCGAAGCTGGAGGCGAAGATCCGCCAGGAGTCGTCGCAGAGCGGCCGTGCGCTGCCAGAGGACCAGCTCGCGTCGTACCTCATGGGCCAGTTCGAGGAGGCCATGAAGGCCATCGAGAGCCAGGTGTACGCCAAGTTCCAGACCACGGAGGACGAG
Source organism: Pythium utonaiense (assembly GCA_023334595.1). Lineage (NCBI taxonomy): Eukaryota > Oomycota > Peronosporomycetes > Pythiales > Pythiaceae > Pythium > Pythium utonaiense. Next base: position 981 of record JAADVE010000512.1, read on the forward strand.
GTCAAGGTCGCCACTGAGTACTTCGAGGAGGAGGAGGACAAGGACGTCGCCAACGCCGTGACCAAGCTCCAGGACCTGTACCGCGTGATGACGGGCGGTAGCTTCGGCGACGTGGAGGTCCCAGAGGACCTGACGCTCCAGAAGTTCGTCTCGATCATGCACGAGACCATGGAGTCGCTGAACGTCGCCATGGAGGAGGTGTGCTTAGAAGTGAAGGAGCTGAACCCTGACAACAAGGAGGACGCGATCAACCAGCGATATGTCAAGCGCGCCGACGCGCTCTCGGCGGAGATCCACGCCAAGCACGGCCTCACGCGCGAGGTGCTGCAGGCCGCGATGATGAAGTACCAGCAGGAGCCAGCGTTCCTGATGGCCATGACGGAGCTCCAGCAGGAGCAGGCCCAGCGATTCGCTGCGGCCGCCGACATCTTCAACGGCGAAGTCAACATGGGCCTCGAGTAAGCTGGCCAGTAAGCGGTTAATGCTTTCTCTTAGATCAGGTCCCCCATCCACCCCCTTCCATTCCTTCATGCCTTGAGCTCCTTCCTATCTCCAAAAGCAATACAAACACACTCCTTTTTGCACGACAGCCCCATCGAACGCGTCGTATTTTTGGCCTCCACGACTCGACATGCGTGACGGACGAAACGTGAGCTGAAAGCCTGATCAAGCCACTCGGCTCGGTAGCCTCCAGCGTCAGTCGGCGTGTGGATCGAGGGCTGTGCGTGTGAGTCAGTCAGTGGGCAGGAAGGAACCATGCAACGTGACCGCCTGGAAGGATGGATGGTGCGGCAGATCGAGCACGCCGACCTGGCCAAAGAGACCGTGATCCAGCTGCCTGTATCTCGAGTGACCGCGAGCATAAGCCATGAGATGCGGTCACCGCGCAGTGCTGTAGGCTCTCCACGGCGGCGATTCCTGGGTCACACTGCCGTCCAGCGACCGCAGACCACGCCGCAATCGTCACAGCACAAGCCTTTGTCTCCTGCCGACCGCATTCGAGAACGAGCGGCATCCCCTCGCTCGCGACTGGACAGTGCAGCTGCAGTCGTAGGAGAACTGGACGGAGAAGATAGCATCGCAAGGCAGTGGCGTCTGCGGTTCCAGGACCCCGGTCGGTCTTTCGCTGAGGATGGTGGTGTGGATCGAAGCCAAGTGCTCAAGGGAATGAGTCCTAGGCGTGTCGAGAATTCAGGTGTGATGGAAGACGAGTGGGAAGATGAGCTTGGCACTGGAGAGGACATCGAGTCGTCACCTTTGACGCTGTGGGGGATGCCACGCGAGTACATCCTTGAGTACATCCGTCAGTCCGTGATGCCGACATCCTGGACAACGTATGATGGGTGGTGGTCCTGCACGAGGTACTCGACTACTCGTATTAACACGGATTGTTGTGTCTCGTAGCCATGCCAGGTTCACAGGTGAATGGGAAGCAGTACCGCCCTCTGAGGCTGACGGGCGATATGCCCCAAAGACCTCCACGTACGCTTGCTCCAAACGCGTTCGCCTACCATCTCCTCATGTACTAATGCTTAAGCTGTGATCGCACAGAGAGGATGGAAGTGAATTGTCCACACTACCAATGCTATCCAGCCGAGTCAAGTCACCCACCAGTCCACTGCGGTCTCCACGAGCGACTGGGATTTCCAGTGCTCCCCTTGGTGGCAGCTCGCCGTCTAGAACGTACCGTCGGCCACATCCTGGAGCGACTGTGGTGCCTCCAACGTCTCCACGACTGAAACCACCACGCTGTGAAGAGCGGTACGCTCTCTCTTCTCTTCAGTTCTCCACTGTTCGTGTTGAGAACCAACTGACGGAGCTGCTGTGCTACAGCATTCACCAAATCTTGAACGAACTGCGAGCAGATCCCAAAGCCTGGGTAGCCTTTCAGAAAGACGTGAAGAAGTACATCAGCGACAAGCAAAACGTACGTCTTCTCCACGTCCACTTCGCACATTATGTGCTGACAACCTCTCGTGTGTGCGTCTCTAGAAACAGCACGAGTCCAGCGTACGTCCTCCATCATCTCCTCACCTAAGAGACGCCTCCCACTAACCTCTATACGTAACAGAGAGACCGCGAGAGGAGGAGTAACTTCATCCTCAGCCCTCGTGCTCCGGATGTCTTGGCTGAACGGTACGTCGTGTTCCCCACATTCGTCCTCTCTCTAGCTAGCTGATGGTCCAAGGGCGGTCGCTTGTGGACTAGAAAGAGACAAAACGATGAGCGACTGAGGCGCGTCCAGCGTCACCGTACACTGCTAATCGAGCAGGAAGACGAACGGCTTGAGGCTAAGCTCATGGCGTACCGTCGCAGGACACAACCCACTGGCAAGGGCGGTGACGGCGACGACAAACCGTTCGATGTCACCACGACAGTAGGCTACCGAAGGCGAAAGATGTGGCTTCTTGCGATCACGTTTGGCCTCGCGTCGACGCAGCTCCAGCAGCGACTCGTGCGCGAGAAACAGCGCCAGATTCTCGAGAAGATGCAGTCGAAAGCTGCTCGCATCATCCAGCGCCTGTGGAAGAAGTGGAAGTGGCGACATGCGTCCAAGCAGACCATCGTGATCTACACGTGGCTACGCAAGTGCATGTGGAAGCTCATGTTCAAGATGCGGTGTCGCCGCAAGCACCGCCACGCCACAGTTCTCCAGCGCTTCATGCTCGACCAACTCAGTGGTAGTCGTGAGACCCGGAACTTTAACCGCATGATGCTCAAGTGGCGAGGCAAAGTCATTCTCTGCCAGCGACTGAGTGTGAGCTTCATCAACTGCACGCGGGCTCGGCTCTCCACACTATCGATGTGGTGGGACACGATCGACCACGAGCGCCAACGTAGTGAGAGACAGCTCCACGAGAGACTGCTGCCCACAACAGACGACAAGGAGGCCGAGTGGAACGCTATCGTAAACAACAGAGGCCGTTTGCTGCGGCGACCTTCGACAATGAACGGGTCATCACGGTCTCTCAACATCACGGCAGGCGCTGCAGGGTCCACACCAGCCAGCTCAACGCCATCGACATCCACGCCAACGTCTACACCCGCCCCTCCACTAGCAGCGAGTGGCAGCTCGGCTTCTCTGTCGAGACGGAGCACGTCCACACGACAGCTTCTCGACCAAATGGATGAGCGACTCACGACCATGCAGCAAGTGCTCACGCCGTTTGAGATCCAGCGTCTTCAGCAACACGCATTCCACGTCGTCAAGATCCCTAAGGCCATCAAGATGCGACTGCTGCAGGAGCTCCTCACGAACTCACGGAAAGAGTACATCCGCCAGCTCACCACATATCAGGACCAAGTCGCCTGTGCCAGCTATGCGCGTGAAGTTCGTCTCGATGATGCTCGTGCCATCGTCCAGAGCGGGGCTTCTTGGGGCAGCTTGCTAACCGATGAGCGTGCCGGTCAACGGAAGCTGCGACGGCCCATCTTTCAGCTCTACGGTGGCGACAAACCGAAGCGAATGATGGAGGAACTCGTCAAACGTGGCGTACAGCTCACGCTTGAGAGTGATGCAGAGCAGCGGTCCATTGTCGAGCGCCAACGACAGCAGCGTCAGTCGTTGGAAGCCGGCGCCATCAGTAGTGGAGTAGCCAGTGCTATGAGCAGCTCTCGGAAGCGAGAGTCCAGCAGCAACACTGGGTTGCTGTCTCCTGCCATGCAGCTTCCTCCCACTGGAGGCAGCATCCGTGAGGAGGTCAAGAAGGCGACGCGGAAGCTCACGTTCGCGATCCCCACCACGATCAGTGAGAAGGGGACGTCTTAGACAAGTTCATAGAGACCATGGTAATATCGTACAGCTTTATTCGTGCGTTACTTCCTAAAGCGTGTGGAGAATAACGAGGACGCGACTGGTGCATCCTGTAGATGTTGTTCGTTGAAGGGCTTCATACTCGATCCATTTGCTCTGACCGCACAGCTCGCGGGGATGAGTCCACGTTGGAGCTGGACGACATCGACGATCGTAGTGCTGCCATGAGTCCCGAGTGGTTCAGCTTCGAGTCGCTCGTGACTAACGGGCTCGCCATCTCCTGGTCTTCATCGAACGAGCCCTGCTCTTCCACGATTGGAATGTAATCGTCCCACGACATGTTGACGCTGCCCAGCTCAGAGCCAAGCTCCGTCTCTCGAATCGTGTCGCGTTCGCGCTCCGTCTTTTGGAGCAGTCGAACCATCTCGGACGGCACTGGTGTAATAGTCGTCGTCTTCGCGCGTTGGCTGTCCTCCACCAACTTGGCCTTCGGCGCGCGAGTCTTGGACAGCAAGATACGGATGTTTTCGCCCCTTGAGATAGGAGTTGGAACTGGAACTGCTTCGATTAGTCCAATCGGCAAGGAGATGCCCTTGAAGGCATAGTGGCCATGGAACTTGAACATTGCAATCGTGCTTCCTTCGAGCTGATCTGGAGGTTCGTGGCCTGTCACGAGCGTACTTCGGTGGTCACATGTGTGGAACGAGTTCCACGCCTCACCACCAATGAGGATCTGGCCGCCGTGCGCAGCCTTCGCGATACGTGCCGTCTGGTTCACGATGTTACCGAAGTAATCTGCTCGGCCACTCGTCTTGTGAGGACTCACACTTGCTGGAATGCCAGTCTCGATACCCATAGACATGGAGAACGAGAGCTCTTGGTTTTCTTCTTCTCGATTCCACTGGCGAAACTTCTCACTTATTCGCAACTGGAACTCGACACACCACATCACCGCACAGACTGGATTGAAGAACGCCAGCATGAAGTCACCCTGCAGCTCTTGACACTCGTAGCCGTTGTGCTTCCGTAGCAGCTTACGCGCGATATTACACAGCGTCTTGATTCGGTCGGCAAGCTTTTCGGCGTGGGATCGAACCAGTGGACGTGCTCCTTCAATGAACGTGAACACCATCGTCAATGGTTTCTGAGCAGAGGGGGCATCGCGCATGCCTGGCGCGAGCTGCTGTGGTGACTTGAGGCGATCAAAGCGTCGGAACTCCAGATCTCGTGGCAGAAGCAGCATCAACATGACGTCGTCATTTAGCACCACGTGACAGCCAAGGTCTTCCACGACTGGATTGCCGAGTTGGACGAGCTGTTCCTTCAGTCGATCCCATACGCTGTCACTCAAGATGATTTGGCCGCCGTACGCAAAGTCGCTCACGGTGTTGGTCCACTTCACAGCGTCCGAGAGCGACTTCTCCATGGGTACATCTGGGTTCGCCGCGTGGATCACCATCCGCACGCGGAAGCCTCTGTACAGCATGATCTGCTTGCGTCCGCGTCCCTCGGGCCTGATGGATTCCTCCCGCATGTCGGAAAACTGCTTGAGCAGCTTGTCATTCCAAGCCGCATACACCAAACTCAACTGCAGCGATAGACACCACTTGGCTGCGTGGAACTCCGAGTTGAAAGCGATCACAAACAGCCCTGAGCGCGAGTGGCTTAACACCTCCTGGCCGCCGTACTCGTTGGACAACCGCGACAGCACTGTGTGCTCGTACAGCATCTTCGCCTCGTCCATCAGATCTCTCGCTTGGCCCATCATTTCGCGAAACCCTTGCACCGATACTTGCACGAGCACAACCTTCTCCCACCGCACAGGCGGCACGAGGTCGCCCAGCTCCGTCTTGATCTTTGGCTGTGAAGATTTCTTTGGAAGGGGGGGCTGGTGGTCATTTCGGACGTTGTTATCACTCGTCATCGTTGGCACAGACCACACGGTGATGGGTGTTTCTCGTCTCTGGTTCGCTCCTTGTTGCTGTGGCTGCTGGTTGTTGTCGGTACTCTGAGCACCCAGTGTCTTGAGACTATGGTGGAGTGTAAGGTTCGGTCGAGGAGCCGCTGTAGCTTGGCGTGGCGATGACACCACCACCGCAGTCGGTGGCTGGAGATGCCGAGGCAATCGCGCGGCGTGGACGCCGCTCGTCAGGAGCGTCGTCTCGCCAGCCCGTTGCTGCGTCGCGATCCCCTCCCTCGACCCGACCAGCTCGTCCACGTCGTCCACGATCTCCACGCTGTTCGACAGATGCAGCAGCGGCGCTTGGTTGTGCGAGCCGCTCGACCTGATCGACTGGTCCTCGTATTGAACGAACCCGAAATCCCGTGGCGAGCGCCCGCCGCCATCGCCGATCTCGACCGCGTTCCGTGTCTGCGGCAGGTCGTTCGCGCTGCGGTTGTTAATATGGCTCGTCAGACTGTGGGCGCTGCTCGCATTACCGTTCGGACGGCTCGAGACGTTCCCGAGACTCGTGTTGCGGCCGATCGTGTTCATGTGTCGCATCTCCTCGTCCACGCCGTCGTCGCGGTGGACGTGCTGCAGGTACGGCGCCAGCTCGCGCACGATGTCATTCCGCGGCAGACAGCGCTCCAGCACGCGCATGCAGCACCACCAGCACACGCCGCCCGAGGGGTTCGTGCCCGTCATGCCTGTGTCTCCCGCCCTCGATCTCTCGCTCTCTCTTCCTCTGGGTTTCTCGAGCCGTGATTACGCTCCTGTCGACGCGAGCGCGCGGCTCGTAAGCCTCGGATGCGGAGCGTGTGAAGGAGCCGAAGCCGCTTGTCGTAATCCGCGTGAACACGCGCGGAGATCTGCGCGCTTCCAGGCGGCTCGCGCGTCGCCGTTCTTCCGTGGCTTTCTGTTCGGACGGAGCCGCTCGCCCGGCGGCTTCCGGCCAATTGACTCGCGCCGTGGGGTGATTCGGGGTTGTTCAGGTGGGAGGGGCCGATCTTATGTTGCACGACGCTGACTGGACGCACGGCGGACACCGTTATGGTGCGAGAAAGGTGCGTTGACCTCAACCAGATGGCGCTTATGGTGCACGATGTGGCGTCAGTGCTCGCGTACCTACAGTACGACAGCAGACGTGGCATCCATCATTTTCCGGCAGTCACTCAAGTGAGTCTCACGCGGTAAACGATGGACAATTTTCAGCTAATTTGTAGTCATAAAAGGGTGTTTCTGAAGAGCTGTTCGCTTAAAATTTAGCCAAAAACTATATTTTAACGAGACTCACTCCAATGGGTGACTTCGAAAACACCAAACAGGTCCAGGACCAGAGTGCGTAGAGACAGGACCAAGTGCGGTAGCCAGTGCACTCGAAATTGGTCCTGCGGTGCCGTCCCCACGAAAACGCAGTTTGGTACCGATCGAAAAGTTCCGGAATTCCTGGCACTCCGACGTGCATTGCTCTCTTCTGTCAGCTCGATCCATGGTATAGATTGCTGTTGCTCTTGCCGCCGAGGCTGTTCGACAGCGGTGGCGCCTGCGCAAGCCTCTGCCAAGCGACACCACCGTCTCCTCCGTGTAGCGCTCCAAGCTCTACAGGCTGCAGCGTTCTGGGCGCTTTTTAGCTTGGGTTGTGATCGCTCGCTGATCACATTGACCGGTTTCGACCCCCGCTCTTTCGCCTTCCTCCTCGACCTCTATGTCCCTTTCTATGCTGCGTACACTCCCTACAGCACGTCTGGATTCATCGAGCGGTGTCGGCCGGGAACAGGGTCGCTAGACGCTTGCCAGAGCTTGGCTTTGTGTCTCGCGCGGACGCGAACACGCGGCTCTGAGTTCGTGTTGTGTCGTTTTTTAGGTGCTACACCATTGGTGTGCTCGGTATCTGTCCGTTTCGGCTGCGCCCTACTCCTTCGTGCTATAAGCATCCATCCAATGGCGGCAATCCGACTACCTACAAGCCAGGAAGCGTTTGTGTATCGCGGCGCCATCGCTGCAAAGTATTAGACGCTCACAAATGTATTTGCTGTGGCAGACGGCCTCATGATCGACCTACAAGAATCTGGTGATTTTAGCATTCAGAACCGGTTCTATAATGGGTGGACCCACGGACACTACGTTGGGAACGTATTCGTGGTTGCTCCGGACGGAACCGTCATCGCCTGTGCGATCAACTGCCCAGGTTCAATGCACGACTCGCAGATCCCATAGTGGGGAGCCGTGTATGAGCAATTGCAAATTGTGTTTGACCGGGATGGTCTATCTTGTGTCGTGGACTCTGCAATCTCACGGACGACCTGTCCCTTTCTACTCAAGTCCAGCCAAGTTACTGCAATTGTGGTGGCAAACGCCGTCGAGTACGTGCGGGCGCGTCAGGCGACAAGTGATAGAGAAGCTACCGAATGGGGATGCGAGCTTAGAAAGGTTCTTTTCCGCGGTTGAAAGATCGCCTTCGACTCGCCACAGGACGCGAGAGAAAAATGGTCCTTTACGTGATGGTGCTTTTGCTAAATGTTTAGGTGTACTGAGCAGAAGCTCCATGAGCTGGTCATGGCGTCGGCATTTCTCTGTCGCTCTTCGCACCACTGACGTCTCTCTTCCTCGCGCTCAGCTCGTGCCTCTCTGCGCTCTTTAGCCTGAGCTCTACGGTCCTCTGCAGACTGCAGCAGGGCAAGGCGAATAAGTTGGTTGATGTCGACATCCGATCGCGGCGCCTGTCGTGATGATCTCGTTAAGCGAGCGCTTGGTATTCGTAGAGCAGTCGGCGTCGTTGGTGGTTGGGGGCTTGTCGGCTCGAAGAAGGAGGAGGAGCGACTCGGCTTCTGGCCATAGTCGCTGTTCTCATCGCTGTCTTGTGCGTCGCTGCCGTGAAAGAGCGACGCAGCGAACTCGTCCACGTCGTCGCCGCTACCGAGCTCTGACTTCTCAATGATGATGGCTTTGATTTGCTTAGCCCTCCTATCGTTGGTGGAGATGTGAGGGTTCCCAGTCATCACTCCCTTTCTAGCCATCTTGTTTAACTTCCGGCGAAGCGACTCGGCCGTTCAACCACGGAAGCCTGCATCATTGTGGCTCTCCACCACACTCTCTCAGTCTTCTGCACTAAGAGGCTGCAGCTCTTCCATGATGTCGAGAAGAGCGGCAGTCTCTTCGTGAGAGAAGCCATGTGCTCACTTGGGTGCTGGTGGTGGAGCCACACGCCGCCGCTTGCCGGCGTTCCACGATCGCCCTCTGCCTTCATTGCTTTTCTTGACTGAGAATGGTCCGCGGGACCAATCCGTTCGACGGGCTTCTCACGTCGTACAGATTGGTCCTGACCCGCTCTTTTTCTGCTTGTGACGCCACGGGACAACAACACGACACCTGACTGATGTCCTGTCTTTGCTCTTCGGAGCCACCCTATGTTTCACTCACGTCAAGTACGGTTTGTCCCGCGAATAGTCAACAGCTGTCAGTTTTCATACTTGACGGGGTTGCCGAACATAACGAAAGCATCATCTGAGGCCCACTACGGGTTCCTCACTCAATTGGATCAATTCAGAACGGCGCGTGAAGTTTGCGGTATGGTTGGAGGCTGAGTGCCCCTACCGCGTGTCTAGAAGGAATGCCAGCACTACACCACACGAGAATATCCACGGAACCAAACCATCGCTCAAGCCTCTACCAATCTTCGAGCAGTCAGTTGTCGTAGGCCTGCCAAAAAGAGGCGGGGGGAGCTCTTCCGGTTTGAGGATACAAGCTGGCAAATCTGACTGAACCATCTGAACAATGAAGATAACACACCTAATCAACAGACACCCTATGAGGACCATCTGAATCCTCAGAGGGCCGATTTAGATGGAAAAGCATCGAATGACAAGCGAGCTGGTGAATGGATGAGAAGTGAACGTCAGCCACTCGTTCACTGCGTTGCTTGACACCATTCATTTCATCGCGCCGTGATGAAAAATACCACTCGGCGCAGCAGAAAAAAGAATGCCGTTCAGGTACACGTGGCTTCTCATCCAAGGGAGCGTCGCTCGCCCACAGCTCGCCAATCTGCTTGTTAACCAGAAGTCGTACTCCGCCTACACGACGCACCCGTACCAATCGAGGACTTCCCGTACCAATCGAGGACTTCCCGTACCAATCGAGGACCAGAATACTACTGTACGGAGTAGTTTAGTTCAATCTTACACCACACACTCTCCCAACCTACCACCCTACCACATAGGAACCATTGCTTCGTGGCTTACAAGCAACGCGAGATGCACAGAACACGGAGGGATATGATCAATAGTCCGACAAGACTTGATATCTGTATACTGAATCATAGCCAATCACCGTCATGAAAATAGCCTTTTATCCTATCTTGTCGCTGCTGTTGAAATGTGCAGCCTTGTTTTGACCAATCAGAACTCCCCGGTGTATTCCGACACGCTTCCGACAGATTTTGTCGGAACCGGGCGCCAAATCAGCTATCCGCCATTCAAATTTGAAGTCTTTTGCAGATCAGTTGCATATTTGCCACGGATCCGACAAGTAGCCATGAGTGTTGATGCTCTTCGCCCGCAAAACACGCAAAATGCGCGTGTTGTGGGCGTGAGAGCGTTCAAGCGTTTCGTAGAGATGGAGAACGTCGGTTTAGAGTATGTGTTCGATTGCATGTACAATAATCCCAATGGGAGATGCATGGGGGTGGTGGTGGAGAAGTTTGCATTGCATTTGGCATTTACTTCTGGTGTGAGGGGGGGAAGCTTGCTACCAACACAGTGATGTCGTATTTCCGTCATGTGAAGAAGTGGTTGCTTGAATTTTTTCCTCAATGCGAGGCTGCCATCGAGTAGCGTCTTCTCGAAGTCGCGCGTGCCCTAGAATCGCACATGACAAAGAGAGCGACAGGTAAAATAACGAAACAAGTACCAGCATGCACGAAGAAGGACTTGTCTTTGTTGGTTAAATACCTGTACGCGCATGCGTCCTATTCGACCGACTACCAGGACGCAGCCTTGGGCACCATGCTTTGGTACGTCTTCGGTCGAGCGTCTGACTTCAGCCTAGTTCAGAAAGAGAGCTTGTCAGTGTGTTCTGGCAAAAACTTCTTCGTTCGACTCGTCCGCGTGAAGACCACCGACCAGCAAGGACTCACGCTGTATCCCGACGAAGACATCACGACGTGTCCGATCCTCGCCATCGCCACCGCCCTCGCCATGCAGACCGCTCCTGGCTCTCAGCTCTTGGAGCACGCTCGACCCACCCCGATGTCACTCGACCTTAAAGCAATCGAGTCGCTGCCGCTAATGGAGTTGCTGGTACAAGCCGAACAACCGCTGCCGGCGCCGACGTTTTCGATGTGAAGGCCGACACAAAGACGAAGACCGAGACGAAGAAGAAGCAACAAGCGCCACCTGGCATTCACAACCAGATCAACCGACTCCTCGGGCGCGTTGGTAAGTCCGCTGGAGTCTCGACGACGCTGTCGTCGCACTCTTTTCGTCGAGGAAGCGCTCAGCACGCGAATGCTGAAGCCGGCGTGAGCATGCAGTGGATCTCGGATCACGGAGGCTGGAATCTCTCTTCCACGCAGAAAGTCTGGTCATACGTCTTCAACACGACCCAAGAAGACCAGTGCGTTGCCAAAGTCTTGAGCGGCTGGCAGTCCACATCGCAGGTCCCACTCGACTGCCTCGACAATCTTGACGCCAACGTTGGGAACCGCGTCCGGTGCTTCATGTCCCTCTTGTACAAACCGTGCATGGGCATGCAGGATCTTCGTCTCAATGTGTGCGCCACTGTACTTGACGCCTGCTCCGCTCGACTTCTCCGCGCCCTTCCACAGCTTCGCGAGCTCCATCCCCGCACGCCGATCATCGCTCTTGTCGACGCTTGCGCGACCCAGGCCGGTCTTCGCCGGGATCAGCTTGTCGCTCTCTCGATGCACCTCCAAGAAACCTACGACCAAACCCAACACAACACAGAGACAAAGCAATCCAGCGAGAGCAACATGTCAAATCCTCAAACGGCTCTCATTCGCGAGTTACTTGTGCCAACCGACTGCTTGTGAACCGACTGGAAGCGCTGGAGAGGAAGGTTGAGCCTGCCGACAACGAGACAGCTGCACCGAATGAGCAAATGAAGGCGATCGTGAGTGCTCCGTCACCAACACCACGCAAGAAAGCTCCGGCAACGCACCTTTCGGCTGTGTGGTTCGAGTGGTACGCTGGTAATCCACGATTGTGGAGTAAATCAGCTGACCGCAAGAAGAGATCGGAAGCGCGACATGTCGTGGCCTTCATGAGATTCTTCCTCCCCCGCGGCTTCTCGTTCAACCTTGACACTGCTACATGCCGCGACGACATCATGCGACTTGGTCTTGAAGCACAGCAAGCAATCGTCAGGTTTCTAGCGGAGCACGGGATCAAGTCGACTGGCAGCAACGCCGTACTCAAGCACATGCGCGCGCTGCCCCAAGCAAGGCAAGCTCAACGGCCTCATTCGCGAGTACAAGGGACGGCTTGTCATCGGAGCAATCGTCGATCCGTCGCCGCGCGACACACACGACATCCTTGACCTGGTTGAGAAGCCGTGAGCGCAAGTTGCGGATGCAGTGGCCAAGTCGAAAGCTACTCATGCTCCGCGTACATGAAAGCTAACTCCGCGAGCGGACACCAACGTTGACAACGCCAAGCATGATCCAGTTTTCTCACGCCCACCACACCGCTTCGCCCAGCTATCGACAAGCAACGGCGCCCCAAGGTCGCTCACGCTCGAGTTGACACTCATCGAACTACAAGAACGCATCACCGCCGAATGACCAAGCACACGAAAGCTAACTCCGTTCCCGGACGCCAACGCTGACTGCATCAATCATTCAAGCATCGACGACGTTTCCTTCATTCTATGGTGTCGCGCCGTCGTCAATTGCATTTTCATCTGCATGTTCCACACGATCGCTAAAAAACACAATAAAAACATCAGCTTCAGGTCCATTCATGTTGTTGAAAACTCCTTCATGCAGCTTACCTTCGTGCGTGAGGATCGCCTGGCGATTCATTCCGCAATTTTCCACCGCAGCTGAACATCATGGACAACAATCGATGCGCGAGTTCAAGACGGAGGCGATCCAGGCTGTCGCTGCGGCGTCAGCGTCCGTCCGGAAGATACTCGTCGACGACGAGGTCTTCCGCAAGCTCCGACTGCACATGACAGCGACGGCTGTCACGCGCGCGAACTTGCGTGAAGCGCTGACTGTCATCATGCGCCTGATCGCGGAACGCACCTCCTCTCGCACCGTCCGCTTCAACCAGGTCGTTGACTTGATTTAGGGCACGGAGAACGGCGGACAGGAAGATGGTGAAGCCGAGTGGGTCGGCGCCGTCGACCTTGCCGCGCCTCCGATGTGGCAGGTGCGCCGTGTGCTGGACCGGTTCCGTGGCGAAGACGGGCGCGTGTACTACGTCGACTGGCAGCCGACCGCGGAACCTGCAGCGAACATCCCGCGGAACTTGATCGCTGCCTTCGACCGCGAGCGTCGTGCAATTCTTCACGCAGCCTACATTGAAGGCGAAGCAGAGGAAGCGTAGACAGATACAAGTGGCTTGTAGAAGAACAGCTTTGGATTGAACGTTAACATGAGCTTAACCTCCTCGCGGAACAGCACATTGACCTAGCGTCCAGTCCATTCGCCATCATTCGCAAACGCCGTTAGGATACCCACGGCCGGAATCGAACTGGCATGTAGGGATCGAAGTCCCTCGCTCTTCCGTTGAGCTACGTGGGGGGGGGGCAGGGGCAGGGGGCAGGTAGCAGGGGAGTTGGGAGGGGGTTGATGGATGGCTGGTGGGCTGGAGACTTGAGCCCCAGCTCGAAAAAAGAGAGAATGAGCGTGCAGAGGCCTAGGCGGGCGGTCATTTCCAAATTAATGGCTGTGAGGCTCTCTGACTGGGGTTTAATACACGTCTGTTTGAATGCAAACGGTTTTCAACTGTGTTGGATTTGTCACAGCCACAGATGTGAGTGACTGGCCCTCACACCTTTCCCTTTGACATAAATTGTGGCCCCATCTCGCGGCTTTTCGGCCTCACTTCTGAATTTGCCACGTACTGTGCACATCTGTCCGGACAAGCTTTGGCTCCGTTTGCCCTGTTTTTCTTTGTTTGCGTTTTTCTCAGCCAGGCCGTTTCAGAGGCTCTCGGGTCAACAGGAGAACCGAGCCAAACAACCCTGAGAGGCAACAGGCCACGTCAGAGAGGTCCCAAAAGGGTAAGGTTTTAGCCATTTGTTCTACCGGCTCTGAGAAAGAGCGCTCCTTAGTAGTACTCACTTGTATATGTCAAGAGCGAATACCACCTGACCCCACAGCGCTCCAAATAGTGGGACGTCGCTCTTGATATATTCAGCGAGAAGGATCACCCTAATAAAAGCACGTGGCACAAAATGGCCATCATTGTCACAACCACGTCACTAACCGACGGGGCTACAACTTGGTTTGGTGGTTTGGACACGGCCCTTCCATGCCACTGTGCCGGGTTCAAGTCCCTGCTCGTGGGTGATTTCGTGGTCTATTGATGTACAGAGGGTCGGTATTTCTATTTCAAGGGACCACGGTATGACGCGAGCGATTTTGTTTTCGATTTCGCCATATTTTATTGATTCAGTACCCTCCCACACAAAACTCTTTTAATGTACTGTATTTTATTAGACAACAACACCAGGACAGGATCGAGCACGTCCATGCCTTCAGCCACCTCCCCGACCTCATTGTCGGTGAATCCGACTCGTTGTCATTCCGTGACCAGCTCAGTCACGTCCTCGTCTTCCGTGTTGGTGTCAGTGCCAGCTACGGCGTCCGTGAGTACTGGCTCTGTGAAGCCACACTTCGAGAAGCCTGATTTGATTGTCCTTTCTGAAAGATTGAACCACTCTTCGGTCACCCATTCAACAACGTCACCGCGATCCGGAGGCGTCATGTCGAAGCGTGGGGCCGGTAGCTCTGGGGGCGGTGGTGCTTGCTGCTCCAGCGCTTCTTGCCGTCGTCGAGCTTGTTGCTCTCGGAGGCCCTCTTGCTTTTGCTTGTGCAAGTCGAGCTGCCGTCTCAGATGGCCCACCCAGCGACGGCGCAGCCCATCCTTCATGGGCTTGATCCACGCTACGTCTGCCGGCTGGCAGCGCCAAGTCATCTTGGGTGGGACCTGCTTGAGGATGACGTTGACGGTCTTCGCGAAGGCCTTGACGTCGTCGGTCCAATGGCCCGAAAACGAGTCGAGGAGCAGCAACACTGGCTCGCTTCTTGGGTTACGGTCACCAAAGAAATATTTCATCCACTCGATCATGATCGACTTGTTCCACCAGGCAGTCTCGTTGCCGAAGATCTGAACGCCGTACGCGTCTTAAAGATCGCGGATCTCTCTCCACATGACCTTGCCGAAACCATGTCGGGTTTCGTCGTTCTCCTTGTGCACGTCGGGTATAATAGAGCGATGGCTTTTGAACACAAAGAACGCAGCGTACTTATTGCCCTCGGAGTCGGCAAGCAGCATCACTGTAGCGCGCTGCTTCTCTTTCTTGCCGCACTTGATCCAGACGGTCTGGACACCGCGCGTTGACACGGCCCTCTTCGGCAACATCTCGAATTGCACCCCCGTTCGGTCCGCATTGGAGAGCTTGTGGACGTTGTGCTCTTGCATCCAGCCGAGAACCAGAGCAGCAAAAGAGAGGGCTTCGACGTTGTCCACGTCCGGTGACGTTTGGCCGGCTCGATTCTTCGTGCGAAATGAGAGGCGATGACAACTTAGGAACGACTCTTTCCATGGGTTTGGGGCCGTGAAATACCCTGATGGAATGCCAGACTCCTCTGCCACTTCGAGAGCCTTGAGCTCTAGCATCTTTGATGAGACTGGTACACCATCGGCTCGTAGCTCGTTTATCCACCGGACGATTTGCATCTCCGCAGCGGGAGAGAGGGCCGTGGACAACCCACTTGGGCGGTGGCGTGAATGGGAGGCGGTCCGTGAAAACGAGGCCTTGCTCGTGATAAGCACAGCACTCTTTTTCCACTTGCTGACGAGCTTGCTAGCAGCCACTACTCCCGCAGGGGTTTTGTCCTAAAAATATTCGTCTACAGCGAGAGACACGTCTGCATGCTGCGCATAATGATCCAAGACAGCGTTCTTGAACCCGTAGCTGTATTGTCGCTTCTTGAATTTGCATGCCCGGGCGTGCTTGCCTTTGATCGAGGTCCGTCCTTGGTGCCGCATCGCGAATGGTGCCGAGGAACGCTACGGGCAGGCAAGGCCGCAAAATTGCTGACTTCCTGCCAGTGGAGCCAAAAATACCCACTTTAATGCCTCGTCAATTTAGTGAGGGAGTCAAACTGTCATTTAACCGAGGGACTATTTCGGTAATATATCAAGGATAACCCTGGAGTGCTCCAATTAGACGTCGCTCTTGAGAATACTTGGTCATGACATATACAAGTGACTAGTTGTACAGTCAGTCCTATCCTAAGTACGCTGTCGAAACCAGTGTCGAAAGCGACACTGGTGTCGAAAATTTTACAGTATGGTGGACTGTGTGGGTCCGTGCGTTTATGATACCTGCCTCGTGTGCATGTGGCATGTGTCTGCGTGTCTTCGGCGAGATGGCTCGAAGTGTGACGACTGATCTGCGGAGATGGCACTGACAACCGAGGTCGAGCAGAGTGGACGATCTCGTAGAGATTGACCACGCGAGGTGCTGAGCGCAGTAGATCGCCGCGCGCGTGTCTGGGTGTGTGGGTGACTGGATGACTGGATGACCCA
>JAADVE010000513.1:0-17449 GCA_023334595.1 Pythium utonaiense
ATCCCCGCAGTAGAGAGGCTCGACGTCTGCGAAGGTTGCAGCTAGCTAGTTAGAGGGCCATTTTCTAGTCTAGTCTAGCTTTATACCGACGCGTAACACGTAATCCATCCATCCATCCAAGTGACTTTAGGTGGTCGTTGCAATGAAGCCTAGGGGGGCCGACCTCTTGCTAGCTGCTCACACGCGCCCAGCACGCGTCTCACTGCAGTCTAGTACGATCCATCTGACCAGCAAGATCATCCACCACATCGCCCACCGAGCCATTCGAGGCTTGATCGCTTGAATCTTCATTGCTTGAGTCCGTCTCTTCCCCACTGAGCCTCGCGAGCCAGACATTCAACGCCATAGGCTCCATCGGATTTGAGGGGAAACGCTCCCCATCCTTGGGCACTCGGTAGTCGTCATCCACTGGTTTGTTCACGTTGACGTCGTGCCAGAACGCCACATTCACAAACACCTCTCCGATGTGGTGGGAACGGTACTGGGGCATATACGAATAATCGTTGGGCTGCCCGTTGGGAAAGTTCGTCTCCCAGTCGAGGTCTTCAGTGTCTGGGATTCGTTCGCGCACAAGCTTTGCCAAGCGCTTTTCCTCCAGATCGCGCCTGCTGAGAAGGAGGTACACGACCTGCCTCTTCCCATTCCTCTCCGTGTCGGCCATCTTGAACTTGTAGAACGTGGCCGGGTCAAACTCCATAACGTAGCGGTAGCCTAAGGAGCCTTCTTCTTCGGAACTCGGGTACGGAGAGAAGTCGGGCAGTCTTCCCTGAAACAGCGTCGTCGTGAAACTGGCGACATTAGCGCCGTAAAGTAGTCCATCGCGATTCTCGTAGCTGCATACGCTCCGATGAACAACACTGCGGTGGAGATTGGGCTCCGACGACACGTGGTAGGCGCGGATGGGTGGCATGGGTGGTGGGTGGTGGCTTGGTGGCTTGGTGGTGTCGTGTCGGCTTGTGGTGGGCGTGGTGGAAAGCGGAATGAGTAGTTTGCTTCCCTGTGTTCCCCCAACTCCGCAACGCAATGAGCAAGCAGGTATGTCTGACTTTGAGGCAAGGCCGAGGTCGATGAGCGAAGGGGGAGGTATCCACTAGATACGACCAACACGCATCCAATTGGCTGTATAGAGGAAGGAGGAAACTCACGAAAGGTGGCACAACTAGTTCACTAGGACAGCCCTGTCTCCATGTCACTGTTGACTGCTGGCTGATTCATGAACTTGAAGAATGGCAGCGCGGAGAATCATCACTTTCGACAGGTTTCGCAGTGCGGAGTCCCTGCTCAGACAGACCTGCTCATAAGGTTGTGGAGTGAAGGGCATCAAGCGTGTTCCATGATTGATGGATGTGGAGTTGCATGCTGGAAGTTCCGTCAAACCCGCAAAGAGAGAACAGTCGAAAACTCTTGAGTTGTTCTATTGGCATTGTGTGGTTACGGGAACTTATCATGGGCGCTGTAGTCATTGGTGGTGCGAGAGGCCTTGGAATACTTGAGCAGGAACAGCGCTGTGACGCTACAGCTTGCGCTCACGACGAAGACCATATCGAAATACCGATGGAACACGTTGAACTCAATGTCGCCCAGCACTTCATCAATGCGTCGCCTGCATCAATAAATGAACTCAATCATTCGAATTCGAATGGTCTCCACAAGAAAAAATGTTCGAAAATTTGGCGTACCGGTGGGTCGGGTTCAAGTTCATCCGCATGAGCACGAAGGACGAGACGAAGTACATGCCCATGAGCTGCGCGAGCCAGAGGACGACGCTGTTGGATGACACGATGCTCGACCACGCGCGGAAGACCTTGACGATCGTCAGGAGGAAGCCGCGCGTCTGCGTGAACACGAGAATGCCAACGAACAACAGTGACGCCATCTCCGAGATAAAGCGGAGATTGATCTGACCACATTTAGAGCCGTCAACGTCAGTCATTCAGCGATTGCACTGCTGAGTGATAGGGTGGAGAGTAGCGTACCCAGAGTGCGAGTGAGGGCCACACGTAGAGGATCTTCTCGATCGCGTCTGTGATCGGGTCCTTCTCGCGATTCCTTCGGAAGATGATGTTGATCGTGCTCATGATCATCTTGTACACGCAAAAGACCGACAGAATGTACCCGAACAAGTTGAACACGCGCCCCCGCAGTGTCCGTGCGCGGACGTTGCGCTGCTGGACGTCGCGCATGTCATGGATCTCCAGAAACAGCTCACGGCCGAGGTTTTCCAGTGTGTCGATCTCTAGCTCCAGGCTCTTGATATACGTTTCTACCACATCCACAAGCGTAAGCCACAGAGCGAAAGCAGTATCGAGTGGCTTCATACCCACCGTCCTTCTCATCAGGCTTCTTGAACCAGCTCACAGCCTTGGACAGCAACGACGCAGTCGGGCTCTGGCTTGCGTGGCTGCGGCGTCGCGCGTTGGCCTGGAGCTCCAACCGCAGACGCTTCTTCTTCGCAAAGAGGATGTCGATGTTGTGGCGCAGTCTCTTCTCCAGGAACTCGATGTCTTCCTCCGCTACGCGTCGCCAGAAGAACGACAGGTACTCGTACGGACAGTTCACGGCACCAAAGCCCGAGAGCACAGCCATGAGCACGACGCCCAGCAAACTCACGCGGCTCACAAAGTTGCGGATCGAAAAGAACACGTCGCTGGCATTGTCTTCGGGCGTGTTGCCCTGCTGTACGACGCTGCCCAGTCGCCAGAAGAGATACACGTACACGGCCAGCAGCACGAGCGCGGAAACGGACGCTGGCCGCCGCGCGAGTCCGTACTCGCGCGCCATGTTAAAGAACAGCGCGAGCGGCAGGATCACCACGAGCAAGTAGGTCATGGCGATGAGATCCAGGCGCCAGACCCACTGCCGCGCCGCGACGCTGAGTACGTCCATGACTTCGAACAGCACCATCTCGAAGAGACTGAAGGAGAACGTGAACGACAGCGAGAAGAGCCATTGCGTTGACCAGGCCTTGACCTCGTAGTCACGGAACAGCCACCAGCTGAAGAAGACGCGCGCAAACAGGAAACCTACAGCGTAGCTCAGCAGCACGGCGCCGCATTCGTGCGCAGGCAGCGACAGGAACCCGCCCACGATCTCCATCTCCGATGCCATTTGTGACGATGGACTTTCCGGGAGGAGGTCCGAATTGAATCGGCCGTATAGATCCTGCGTGGAGAGTAGCGACTTGTCCGCCTCTCATTGGCTGAATACAATTCTATTTTAGCCAATCAAAATGAGATATATAAATATCCGCAGCCAATCAGATCACGCGACTGCCGATCCGTTTCGAAAGGCCGCTGTGGCTGCAGACCAAAATGGCACACAAGGCGGCAGTTATGGACGCGCGGGGCTTCGATTCCTGTCTAGTGCGTGGGAATCATGGTACGTTAACGCTCTAAACGCGGCTGCTGCGTTCAACACGACTGCTCGCATCTATTACGGTCGCGCGCGTTGTGTCCGCTGCTCAAGTCGCCAAGGTCGCGGGCACAAGACCGACGCCCCCGCGCCGCGCACACGTCGCGGCCTTTCTCAGCCCTCTTGATATCTCGATCCTTCGCTTCGTACATGGCCCTCTAGCAGCACTGGTCGCTTCGTGTTTCCGCTACCTTACACCTCAGACGCTACGACACGCATGTCGTTGCCTCCGTATCTGTATCGCGCCGGCACAGCTCGTCTGTCTGACTCGCGGCCGTCCGCAACAGGCCAGCCCACGGGTCCCTCGTCGTGGTTCGCTCGACTTTTGCACTGGAACCGCGTGCGAGAAGCGCCTGGACAGGAGCTTGCAGCAGGAGACCAAGGTGACGTCGAGGTCAAGAGCCGTGTGCTGTTCGTGAACGATGTGAGACGCACGCAGGAGTACGCTCAGTATATGCACAAGAAGCACCAGGGCGATCTGTATTTTGCAAACGACGTACGTACGTCCAAGTACACAGCCTTCAACTTCGTGGCCAAGTCGCTCTTTGAGCAGTTTCGCCGTATCGCCAATTTTTACTTCCTGATCATCTCGCTACTGCAGCTGTGCACGGACCTGTCGCCCACGAACGAGTACTCGACCATCGGTCCACTGGCCATGGTGCTGCTAGCGACCATGGTGAAAGAAGGGCTGGAAGATCGAGCGCGGCATCAACAAGACTACACTGTTAACCACCAGAAGGTGGACGTGCTGGGTGCGACGCCTGAGGGCAACGCCTCCAACACCCAGAGCACGGCAAAGATCGGTGACGCAGGCCACACACTCGGCGAGGGTGGCTCGAACAACGGCTCCAGACCGTCGTTTCAATCGATCTACTGGAAGCACTTACGCGTGGGCCACGTGATCAAGATCTACGATAAGGAGCAGGTGCCAGCGGACGTCGTGCTGCTGTTCGCGAGCCACGAGGCCGGAGAAGTGATGTGCGAAACGGCGAGTCTCGATGGCGAATCCAATCTCAAAGTGCGGCGCTGTCTCAAATGGAACCAGATCGTGCCACGCAGTGCCCTGGATTTCGCAGCCGCTTTAAGTGCAGAGCTCCGTTGTGAGGCACCCAACAAGCGACTGTACAGCTTTGACGGTGTGCTGCAACTGGCGTTCACGACCGAGCAGTCTAAGAGCGAGTTGATGGCATACCGAACGCAGCAGAACGGAGGCTCTCAGACTGATGACGATGGCCACAGCAATAGCAACTCCCAGGCAGCACCAGAGATGGAAGAGTTGCCCATCACGATCGAAAACGTGATGCTGCGCGGTATGAAGCTGTGCAACACCAAGTGGGCGATCGGTGTCGTCGTTGGTGCGGGCAATGACTCCAAGCTGGTCCAGAACATGAAGGCCATCCCGTCCAAGTTCAGTCGCCTGGACCGGATCGCGAACCGCTGTATCTTCCTGATCTTCTCGGTGCTATTTGCTGTTTGTTGTGTGAGCTCTGTGCAGTCGGCTCTGTTCTCCAAACACGTCCACTCCAGCGCCTCGTTCGCTGCCGCGCTTCCCTACATCACTAAGTTTAGTCCCGGCGGCTTCCTCGAGGCGTGGGTCACGTACTTGATCCTGTACAACAACATGGTGCCGATCTCACTGTACATCTCGTTGGAAGTCGTTAAGTGGTACCAGGCGAGACGGATCGAAGAGGATCCCAAGCTCAAGCATGGCGGCATCGGTGTGACGGCACGGACGAGTAACGTGAACGAAGACCTCGGCCAGATCAAGTACATCTTCAGCGACAAAACGGGCACGCTGACGCGAAACCAAATGCTTTTCAAGGTGTGCAGCATCGGTGGCATCATCTACGATGGCACATCCATGCAGCTCCGCAAACTAGCAAATGCCGCAGGCGATCATGGAACGATTCCGGAAGGGAGCGGGACTGCAGGCGACATTATGCCGCCATTCGCGTCGGGATCAGTCAACTCGAACGGCATGCGAGGCGGCGAAGGATCACAATCTGTAAACCCAACCGGGTCATCCAGCGGGCGATCTGGAGATGGACGGCGCATCTCCAAGCACGCATCACTGTCTGAGAAAGACGTGCGTCCGTTCCATCAGTTGGCGAAGATGATCGACAATGAAGCCAAGTATGCTGGTCGTGAGCAACACTCGCTGGAGCTCGCTCGGCCGTTCTTTCGGTGTCTGCTGCTGTGCCACTCGGCCTCTGCGAGTGTGGAAGAGAGTGCTACGGACACGAATCCGAACGCCTCTGTGTCAGGCAGGTCCTCTTCAGTTCCAAACGGCCGCACAGTCAGTGAACGCACCTCAAACGCGAGCATATTGGGGCCTTTGACCTCGACCGGAGCGTCAGGTCTGAATGGTCTCATGGATACAAACGGTAATATCGGCCAGGATTCCACGACCAAGGCAAACGGCAATAACCCACCTCTGAACCTGAAGTACTTTGGCTCGTCGCCGGATGAAGTGGCTTTGCTCAACGCTGCCGCTGAGTTTCAGTGTGTGTTCGAAGAGCGAGATGGTGACCTGATCCACATCCGCATCTTTGGTGTACGGGAGACCTACCGCCTCCTGGCGCTCAACGAATTCGACAGTGTACGCAAGTGCATGTCGGTGGTTGTGCAGCAAATCCACCGTCAAGACAGTGACCACAAAGCTAGGCGAGCCCGCAAAAAGGCGAGGAAGAAAGTTCGTCGGGAGCAAGCCACTTCCAGTAAGAAGCCTCTCTCTCTAGACGATGATCTTCTCGGCTTGGACTCGCTAACAGATTTGGAACGTGCTCTAGAACCTGACCACGATATGGATCATGACCACGATCACGATCCGAGTGAGTTCGACGACTCGACGTTTGAATCTGAAGGTGATTACGGAGACGAAGACGAAGACCAAATTCTCCTCTTCTGCAAGGGCGCCGACACAGTCATGTTCGCCAATGCGGCCAACGCACAGGACATCAACAAGCTCGGGCTCCACGTCCACTATTTCGCGGCCATGGCGCTTCGCACGCTGCTGCTCGGCTACCGCAAGCTAACCAAGCGCGAGTACATGGCGTGGAAAGGAGAGTTCGACGTCGCAAAAAAATCGCTGTCAGATCGCGAGCACTTGTGTCTGGAAGTCGCCAAGCAGATCGAGACGTCGATTTACTTGCTGGGAGCAACAGGAGTCGAAGATCTACTCCAGGACGGCGTCCGTGAGTGCATCGACCAGCTCGTGCAGGCTGGTGTGAACGTGTGGATGCTCACGGGAGACAAGGATGAGACCGCGATCTCTGTCGCGCACATGTGTGGACTCATCGGCGAGAAGAGTAAGATGATCATTATCAAGGGCAAGACAAAGCAGGACTGTCTGGACGAGATCGCGAACGCAAGGCGCAAGCTCAAGCGCGAGGGCGTGTGGATACCAGGCGTCGCCTCGCGCAACATCTCCCTTGTCATCAACGGAGAAGCGCTCGAGTTCTTGCTCGCAGAAGCGCACTTGAAGAAACCGCGCGCACAGCTCGCTAACCAGACTGGCGTGGGCATGGCTCTGCCCTCATCAGAGACACTGCGGTTAGCACAGCTTGATGTGTTTGGTGATGATGCAACAGTGAGTGCGGGCAACTTGATGCACATCGAGTCGCCGTCAACGAAGTCAGCAGGTTCACTGCCCGTCCAGGCAGGCATGACAGCAAAGCAAGCTCAGCAAGCGGTGAATCAACAGCAGCGCGTCAGCTCTCGCCACACGTCGACTCGTCCCAGTATAGCAGACACGATGGCGTCGGCACAGCTAGCTCATGAGCTGTTCCTGGAGCTGGCTTCTCAGTGCAGCTCCGTGGTCGCGTGTCGTCTGTCCCCCATGCAAAAGGCCCAAGTCGTAGGGCTCATGAAGTCTGCTCCAGGGGCCCCACTGACCCTCGCTGTGGGCGACGGTGGTAACGATGTGAGTATGATCCAAGAGGCTCACGTGGGCGTGGGCATCTACGGTCACGAAGGTATGCAAGCTGTGCGTGCTGCGGACTTTGCCATCGCGACGTTCCGCCACCTCTCGCGTCTGCTGTTAGTGCACGGTCGGTGGAACCACCGCCGCGTGGCGCGTGTGATCCTCTTCTCGTTCTACAAGAACATGGCACTCATCATGACGCTGTTCCTCTACTCTCAACGCAACGGATACTCGGGCCAGACGCTATATGAGAGCTACTTGATGGTCGGATGGAACGTGTTGTATACGCTGCTTCCTATCTTCGTGCTCGGGATCGCTGACGAAGACATCCGCGACGGCACAGTGCTGCGGTATCCGTTTGTGTACCGCACATCGCTGAAGAAGAGTGAACTGAGCATCAAGAGGCTCAGCGTCTGGGTCATCAACGCTATTCTCCACTCGATGCTTGTCTTCTTCTTCTCCACGGGTGCTCTGAGCGGAACGGCATCGCCTGCAGGCCACGATAACGGTCTCTTCACAGACGGCACGGCGGTCTACGGCGTACTGGTGATCACAGTCTCTCTCAAGGCCGCGCTGACCATGCAGAGCTTGCACCGCTGGACACGCGTCCATTACGTGGCGCTGTTTGGCGGCGTGCTCGCGTTCATCGTCTTTGTGGGTCTGTACTCACGCACGTACGCACTGCTACCGACCTTCGACGTCTTCCGTGACTTCTACGGCATCGCTGACATGCTCTTCACCGAGCGGACCTACTGGGCGCTGATGTTCTTCGCATCGATCACGTGTATCTCGCCAGACATCGCGTTGACGTACATCAAGAAGATGTACCTACCGTCCAGCGATGACATCATCGAAGAAATCGACTCTGGGCTGGGTGAGCCGATCCCGTCTGCGTCCGAAGGCTCAGTTGTGATGTCGGGGTCTGCGATCAACGCTAGCGCTCTCGCTGGTCTCGGCGCTTTATCCAGAGGCAAAGTGGCCGAGCCATCGCACTCTACGCGGTCGGACGACATGGCGAACACCAACGGATCAACGCCGCAGTCCACTGGCGGTCGTAGCGACCTCACGGCGTCGCTTCTCGACGGTGAATGGAGCCAGAAGTTCCGAGACTTTGATCGCCCTACGGAGCACGATGAGCTGTCCAAGCAGCTCATCTCATTACAGCGTGAGCTAGCGCAGGAGGTCGGTCTCCCAGATCCTATCTTGCGAGAAGACGAAGGCCATTCGTCGAGGGCCTTGAACGTGCAGCCCAACATCCATCCGCTGTCGCTCGAGTTCATGGGCGAGGAGCACCAGCAGCTTGAGGCCGAGTACGAACTGACCTTTGCCTTCCGTGAGCGCGTCCGTGTGATCCTCTGTCTCAAGATCCTGGCGTTCGTGGTGCCACTGTACGCCTTCTACGAGGTGCTGGTGGAGAACGAGCGATCCTACATCAACATTCGTATCGGTTACTTCGTGTGCGACCTGATCTACATGCGCATCGTGCGGACCAAGTTCTTCCTCGAAAACTACCAGTCGACCATTCTTGTCCCGTACTGCATCATTGGCATGGCGCTCACGCTCACGATCTCCGACACCGGCAAGTTTGCGGCGGCCATGTATCCCATCGGGCTGTTCGTGGTCATCCGCGTGAAGTTTCTGTACGCACTCGCGCTGTCCATCTTCAATTTTGCGTTCTACTTGCTGGCCGACAAGTTCGGGCTCAAGGAGACCACAACCAGCTCCAAGGACGTGCCGGATCTGCTGCTGTTCGCACTGTACATGGTGTTCGTGATCTGCTTCGGCGCATACTCGTGCTACTCGCTCCAGATGTCGATGCGACGCGACTTCTTGCAGTCGCGATCGCTGCTGCTCGAGCAGCGCCGGTCCACCCAAATCCTGAAGAATATGCTACCCGAGCACGTCGTGCAGCGCATGCAGAAGGGTGAGACACTGATCAGTGAGGACGAGAAGGACGTGACCATCCTCTTTTGCGACATCGCCGACTTCGCGTCCTTCGTGCAGCGGTTCAGTCCGACTGAGGTGGTGTCACTGCTGGATCGCGTGTACTCGCTCTTTGACCAGATATGTCAGAAGCACGGCGTACGCAAGATGGAGACCGTGGGCAAGACGTACATGGCGTGTGCTGGGCTTCAAGGCAAGGACCGCGGGCGTGAGGCTGCGCTGCGTGCTGTTGCTATGGCTCTCGATATGCTCTCGAGTCTCGAGCGGTGTCGTGCGTCTAATGGCAACGGTATCAAGCTGCGTATCGGCATCCACTCGGGTCGAGTGATCTCTGGCCTTGTCGGTATGAAGAAGCAGCAGTTCTCATTGTTCGGTGACACAGTCAACACCGCGAGTCGCATGCAGTCTACTGGGGTCACTGGCCGATGCCAGGTCTCCCACGTCACGTACAAGAAGCTCGCAGGTCACTTCGGCTTTGAAGAGCGTGAGATCCAGGTCAAGGGCAAGGGCACGATGACAACGTACATGCTGGGTGAGCCGCTGTCGGAGCTGGCGCGAATGGCGTGTGCAGGCCAGCTAGAGCATATCATGAAGCGGGAGTCGCTGCTGATCTCCTCCGAGCCGCACGGCAAGCGAGGCTTTGATCCTGACTTTCTCAGCGTGACGAGGCAGCGACTACTACTGCGAGCCAAGAAGAGGTGGGCTAGGTACGATTTCCTGCGCGTTCTACTAGGCTCGCCACCCACGAGTCTGAATGATCTGGGTTCGCCCAACACGAACCTGTCGGCGATGTCTGGCGTGGAGCAGGATATGTCAGCCGAGATCCACCACATGCAGCTTCTGTTCAAGGACGTGGAGATGGAGCACAAGTATCTGGAGTCGACGCTTGGGGACCGTGTCGAAGGCGCTCGCACAACACTGCACACCCTGTCCGTGTACGCGGTCTTCACGTGTCTCCGTGACCTCACCACGGAGTTGCTTCTGACTCAGGGCAAAGTCCATGGCAACTCGTACTCGATCGAGGGCTCGACGTACGCCACGATCTTCATCTCACGTTCCGTGTACGCGCTTTTTGCGATCGCTGTCGCACGCAAGGCCCGTGGCGAGTTCCCTGACTACTCCGAGGTCAAACTGCGAAACCTGCTCCTCGGCGTGTACTTCATCGGGCTGATCTGCTTCGCGATCCCGCAGGCGCTGCTCTGGCGCTTAAACTACCGCATGTACCTGGACGCGTCGTCGCGGTACGTCAACTTGTGTCTCGACGCTGTGCTGGTCATGTTCCTCGTGTCCAACGGCGGTTCGATCTTGCACCGCCACGCCGTGAGCTTTAACATGCTGGCGTTGCTGATCGTGGCGGCCGTGAGCTTCACGAGTCTGCAAATGTATGCGCAAGGACTGGAAGACAAGGACGAGATTCAGGGCTTCAATGAGAAATTCAAGACCAGCTACCCGATCGTGCTCACATCTCTCTCCGTCATCGCGAACTTGGTGGCATCACAAAGCGTCGAGTTCTTCACGCGGCGACAGATTTGGCTCAAGACACGGACACAGATCGAGACGCTGAACGCCGATCGCTTGCTGTACCAAATGCTTCCAGCAGCCGTGGTGATGCGGCTCAAAGAAGGAGAGACCGTATGCGACCAGCACCAGCAAGTGGGCATTCTGTTCTCGGACATCAAAGGCTTCACGTCCATCGCGTCGCAGGCGAACCCCGCGCAGGTCGTGAACATCTTGGCGTCACTGTTCTGTGCGTTCGACAAGCTGACGGAGAAGCACGGCGTGTTTAAGATGCAGACGATTGGCGACGCGTACGTGATCGTGTCGGGATTACCGTACGTGGACATGAGTCTCGGTCCTGTCCTCGGAGGACCTGGTACGAGTCCTAGCGGTGGCACCTCAGGTAGCGGGGCGTTGTCGCGTGCGCTGAGCAACCGCGTGCTTCCCATGGGCACGAGCGAGTTGGCAAGCATGACGTCGGAGCGAGCGGGGCACTTGGCAAGGCGCTCGACGCTCAAACACAAGTTCCAGATGCACATCCGTAGCCACATCCGCGATCTGCTGGCCATGGCACGCGACATGCACAAAGAAGTACGCAAGGTGACGGATCCGAACACGGGCGAGCGGCTGCAGATGCGTATCGGCATCCACATTGGCAACATCATCGGCGGCGTGATCGGCACTTCGACGTTGCGGTACGATATGTGGGGGCCGGACGCGCTGACGGCGAATGAGCTGGAGTCGAACGGCGTGCCCGAGAAGACGCTCGTGAGTCCCGTGGTCATGGATGTGGTCAAGGGAATGCCTGACATCAAATGCACGTTCCACAAGAAAACCAGCTTCACCAACGTGGCCATGATGGACACGTATCTCGTGCACTTTGTGGAGACACCCGAGACCAACAGCGAAGGCACTGTGCTGGAGGCACCACCGGGCGTGATAAACGTAGGCGATGGTGCCCATAGCGAGGCGACCGAGGGTGCGGAGAAGGCGTCACCGAGTGGTGGGTTCAAGGCTATGCTCGCACAGGGCAGCACACGCACGCTGCAGTTGCTGGCTCCGCGCAAGTCGATCACTGCGCCGTCACCCGAGGCGGGGCTTGGGCTGCTGGGCGTGATGCCTGGCAGTGACCAGGTCGTAACGAGTGGTGGCCGCAGCGGATTGAATGCGGGCCGCAGTGTGTAGGTGGCGTAGATAGAGTAGGTAATCATTCAATATATACCAGTTGTGTAGTCACAACCGCCCTCTATGGAAAAGCTACGAGCTCAGCCAAGTGATTCCGGTGGCATTAGAAGGCACACTCTGAGCTACGTTCGAAGGCACTGCCTCGTTTTGTGAGCTGCATGCCAAGAAGCATGCCAGCGGCATTGCATTTGATCGCATCCAATCCATCGTGCTACTCGTGGTCTGACATTGGATCAACAATGCCACGTAAACTAGCTGGAATGGTGGCCTTGGGGCTTTGCACACGAGGCCGCAGACCCAGAATTTTCTCGATGACCGGCGCGAAGCTGAGTAGTACGTTCTGCAGAGAAGAGTTGCGGGTTAGACGACTGATCAACCAGTACAGTAGCAGCACGCAGCAATTGGTTGAACGTACCGCACAGAAGACCATGTTTTCGGACACCGCTGCCTTGATCTCAGCTTCTTTCTGCTGCAGACTCGCCAGCTCGACCAGTTTATCCTTCGCGGCGATACGCTGCGAACCGAGACGGTTGAGCTGGCTCAGATCCTCAATCACAGTGTTGAGTACCTTGTAGATCAACACAAACTGCGTCAGCGTTTGCATCTCGACGCTGGATATGACAGGACGAGCTGGCTCCACAGTTTCAACAGGCGCCCCAACGTCACGACGGCCGACAAGGAGAGGTGCTGTTGATGTTCGGCCAGGCGATGACGGTGGAGATACGGACAAGGGACTGTTCAGACCCGGTATCTGCGGCTCGTCCGCCAAGCCAGCGAGTGAAAGCAGCACGGGCTCGCGTTGCTCTTGGATTTTTGCATCGTTCTCATCCAGCTGAAGTCCACCGGATGGAAGTATCCGCTTCGGTTCGACGGATGTGAGAAGGGCCTTCTTTCCTCGTTTGTCCCTCAGATACTCTTCGTAGCAGACGTAGAACTGACCACCGACGAGCGTCAGCGGCATTGCGACGTAACAAACCGACATGATCATCGTGAGGATGTCGAAGAACCGACCGAGCGATGTACGCGGAACAATGTCGCCGTATCCGACAGTCGTGATCGTCACGATAGAGAACCACGAGGACCGAAGCATGTCGGTGATCTGCGCCGGCTTAGTATTCTGGACCATGATGCGTTTGCCTTCTGGTAAATCGTCCGCGATCGCAGGTGTGAGGACGTTCTTTTTCCACCACCAGCACTCCTTGCCGATGAAGCACTCCGTGCCACGTTCGAGCTCGTAGAAGATCGCACCGCATATCACAGAGCCAATGAAGAGGAAGAAGATCGGAATCATCAGCCGCCTGCTCACGAAGTACGCCGTGCGTGCCAGCACTTCCGATCCGCTGATGTGGGTTCCGAGCTTGAGCACGCGAAACGTCTTAAACACGCGCATCACTGCAAAAAACGATGGTGCTGTCGGCACAATCGAGTACGTGGGGCGGACATTACCCATGTACTCTCCGATCTCCACGTAGAATGGGAGAAGCGCGAGTACGTCGATCAGGAGGACGAAGTCCTTGTGTGCCTTCTTTAGGTTCGGATGCACGACGATACGCAGTAGCAGCTCGCAGGTGAACAGGATTCCGAAAAAGAACTCGAAGTAGGCCCACTTCGGCTCCATGTCGACCCACAACGTCACTGGCGGCTTGCATAATCGATTGTTGCAGATCCGCATGATGCCCTTGCGTCCAAATGCATGTGCACACGTGGATGCGAACTGGTCCGATCCGTAGTTGTAGCCGCTCGCAAAGCACGTTGGATCAGTCGCACTCAGTGGGCATTGGAAGTTCAATCGTGTTGTGGAAGCGATGCCCTTTGCATCCAGAACGAAGCAGCCTGTCTGGTCGGAGAAACCTCGCGAAGACGTTGCACAAAAGTCGGACACGGAGCGGCGGCAGAGGAAGGTCTTGAATCCTGTTGCTTGCAACTCCGGCATCGTCTGCGCGTAGAACAGCAAGATGCTTAGTATCACAACATAAAGTCGAACCTTGTTGATGGTCTTGCCACGACGTGACTCATCGTTGTGCTCCAGCACGTCCCATATCTTTGAGCGCCACGTGGCTGGGCCAACGTGTTCCAATCGCTCGCTGCGT
Organism: Pythium utonaiense; assembly: GCA_023334595.1. NCBI lineage: Eukaryota > Oomycota > Peronosporomycetes > Pythiales > Pythiaceae > Pythium > Pythium utonaiense. The sequence continues at coordinate 14,050 of JAADVE010000513.1, forward strand.
ATTCTACCAACGACGCTGAAGGCACGCTTCGCCCGTCCAAATACTCCCGAGGCTACCTTGCTGAAACTGCCTTCACGCCGTGTTATTGATTGAGTCGTACTGGATGTGCGCTGAGCTCTTGGATTCAGTCTGGCAAGCTCCACGGCAGGTAATAGCCCTTGGATCTCACGACAAAACTTCTTGTGCACCTTGAGCAGCGCCACAATGTGTTCCAACAGCTTGACAGTTGTCTCGTTGCGTGCCTTCATCCGCTGGATCTGCATCTGCTCCGCTTTATCTTCTGAGAAGGAAGATGTCTTCAGCGATAACGAGGAGCGTGCCGATGGAGCGGTGCCGGATGTGAGGGACGAGTCATCGAAGACACACTCGACGAGCTCGTGGATGACACGGATCTTGTCAGAGATAGCGTAAAAGCGGTCACAGATTTGGAAGCTCAGCGAATAAACCTTCCTGGTCTCGAGCGGTTCCAGCGTTTCGTCCGTGATAACCGCCTTTGTGGTTCGCTTGGATTTCTCTCCGGAGTTGTTGCGAGATGATCCTGACGAGGCAGCAGCAGCACTACCCGATCTACTCGCGAGTGCGATGAGCTGTGCAGCTGTCTGGAATTCTTTAGATTTGGACTCTTCGCGCTTCGCGTTCTCGTATTCACGCCATGCCGTGTCGTAACGAATACCAACAATCGCTAGTGGCATCGCCAAGTAGAGCGATCCAAAGATCATGACGACACAAGTCAGGAACAGCGATCCACCATTGGCGAGTGAGGGAACTTGACTACCGTATCCCACGGTCGCGACACTATGTGATGCACCATTCAACACGGTTAATGTCTGTGCGAAGGAAGGAGTAACGCGTATCAAAAACTCACGTGACCATGACGAAGTACCCAGCGTTGAATATATCGGTGAACGTACACGTCTTGAGGTCGTAGCACGGCTCTGCGTAGAAAATGGCTGTCGCAAACACCATCACAACCGTGATCAGGAAGAAGAGCTAAGCATGAAGATCGCTATCGTGAGTCCATCATGCCTTTGGAGACGGGAACCCAAGGAGCAGAATACGCACCGTGATCTTGAGAGGGCCAATCGACGCCTTGGTGGCGTTGAACATGATCTTTGTACCGTCGTAGACGCGCATTCCTCCGATGATACGGATGATTCTCGCCAGTCGCAGATATATGAGGGATCCACGAGTGGAAATCGAGTTGAACGACGGATCACCCCTGTTCATGGCGGCCATTCCTTGGTACACGGGGTCCGGAGAGAACGCGATGATTTCGATCCATGTCATTTTCGATTTCCAGAAGGCCTTCTGGCTGGGAGCGGTCGCCCATCGCAGGAGAAATTCGAGAACATACACGATAGTCAAGCCGGAATCTGCCGCGAGGAAGAACGTATCACCTGGTAGGTACGCGTACGCAGGTTCTGAGCTTCTAAAGCGCGGTCCATCGAGGGTCTCGCAAGCCATCAGTGCGACATCCAACACGAGAACAAGCAGCAACCCATGGTGCAGCACCCATCCAAGTTGCGAGTCTTCGGGGTACGCCATGTAGAAATTGATACGTCCACGGGGTCGCATGGCTCGAACCACCTCAGGTGGTGTCTTTGCGTGCGATTTTCCGATGGAAAAGAGTAATTGAGACACCGATCGCACGAACGGATGCCATGGAAGACGCGGAACCACAAGCGTCTGAGTCGCTGACTCGATTATCGTAGCTGCAAGACTGGACCGGCGCTTTCCGGTGGCACTTGTGACCTTCTCTGTCATGGAAGGCGCGTCAGGCTCAGCAGTGTCTCTCCTGGCCGGGAAGGACGCCGGCTGAAGATCACTGGGGGACTGCTCTTCTTCTCCAGGCTCAAGATTGATGTCGTCCGTCTCGAGGATCGGTGCTAGAGTTGGAGCGTGACCCGAGTTTCGGTGGGTAGATACGCCGCTTGTCAAGCTCGCAACATCCTCGACGTGCGCCATCCCTTCATGTGGCTCCTGCTCGATAGCGCCGAGCGTTGGTTTGCCGATGCGGGGCCTTCCTCGCTCAGCACGCACGTCGTCCGAAACGGAGTGAGGTTCGAGTGATCGAGAGTCCTATCGACTAGACTCGTGAAATCCAAATTGAGCGCTTCAACAGGCTGCGACCTCTCATGTTGTCACCCGCTTGCAAGTGAGAACCAGGCGTCGTGGTCACGAAAATAGCGGAGCTGAGCACATCCGTGGAGATTGGATGATCGAGGTCAATTATAACTCCAACTGATGCCGGAATGCGTGCGAGTTGTCACATGCAGCGTGGGTGGGAAGGAGATCCAAGCGCCTAACGATCTTCTCTGAGATTCTCTCGGGGGCAGTGAGCAGCTATTTGTTCTGCTATACGCAAGTTTGTCACGCATTCTACTTGCTCTGCGCGACATAGTGAAGCCAGACGTGGCTCGAGCAATCCATGAGGGTTGGGCATCTCGTTCATACCCCTTCTCGACCCCCACTCACATCCACCCACCAGTTGGCGTTCCGAGCTTTTTCCTGGTTTGTTGTGCGCTCTTCTGATCGATTTCCCCACCTTGGCGGCTGCTTCAGACTCTTCGTGCTCGGAGATCGCCTTTGATTCTTTGTCGACGATGACGATTGCAGGTAGTACAATTGCCAGCACGAATACCAGTGCAGCCACGTCCAGTACTCTAGCAACTGGTCCTCTGTCACCAAATGTTCAATACCGGGGGGTGCGAGAGGATGCCTATCCTTGCCTCGGAAGGTTGGCACACGCTTGGCTTCATCTTCCATTCCTGGCGGCCAGACAGCACTGGTGACACGAGCCTTGATTTCCTTGTCTTGAATACGTCCAACATTAGTGGGATCTTGGGTGGTTAAACAGCCCCCGTTCCCACGTTCGGAGTTGTAAGACGTCTCAGGATTTTGGTTGCTTCGAGTCGCACGCCTCGTCGAGTTCACTTTAAGCATGTTTGGCACGTTCTGCATGCGTGCTAAGTGACTCCGATGGAGAGGCGAACCTTCCTCGAAACGCTGTTGCTGCGGAGGACTGGGCATGACTTGGTTTGGCATCACATCATCCTGGTTGTCCAATGCCGGATCTGCGATTCTGTCGGCCGAATACAACGAGGACTTCGTCACGATCCGAGGGCCGACAGCACCATCATGCACTCGATATCTTCGATTCCGCTTGCTCACTTGACTGCCGACAATCTCAGATGAAATATTACCTATCCTGGATATCCAATCTTCTCTTCCCAAAACTCGGTACTCATTGTCGTACTCGCGGTGATGGTACTGCGCATGAGTGCTCTGCCGGGTCGACCGTCGCGAGCTCCGGCGTTCGGCAGCTTGCTCTTGAGCAGACATCGCCAACTCGCGCGCATCGCCCTCTGCGTCTTCCTCGTCGTAGATGGCGCCACCAACG
>JAADVE010000514.1:0-17411 GCA_023334595.1 Pythium utonaiense
ATCGCAAATCCAACTGCCTCCCACAGCGACACCATTAGCTCACGACACACAATAACAGAGAACCCGCGCGACCGTACGCGATCCCATTCCTTGTTGGTGAGCAGATCCTGCGTATCAGGGATGGGCAGGAAGAGCAGCTTGCGGAAGTTGACGGCATCCTTTCCCGTGGGCACGCGGATGTCGAGTTTCTTGCGTCGGAGAAAGCCCATGCTTGGCGCCGCTACGCATCGAGTGCATGGAAGAGGATCGTGAAAGGACACACGGCAACCTCTGTAACTGCAAGGTGAGCCAAACGCCGAGCGGAGGCTGGTCTCAGATCTCGTTTCTGAGGAGGTACCGGTGTAGCCATGTTCACACGTCGCATGTTTAGTTGGGGTGCATCAAGTCGATCCTGTGGTTTCGATGAGTGGCCCGAGACCGAGCGGTGTTGACGGCACCGTTGAGGGCGAGGAAGGAGAAAGAGAAGCGACTGATGGAGGTCGAACAGCGAGCGCGTCAACAATCAGTGCTGGGCCGTTCGAGACGACAGACGAGCGACGGGAGTGACTGCGTGCGCTGCGCGCGAACACCGCGTCGCAGGGAGCCATGTACTCGGCGAGATCGGTGATCGAATTGAGCTCGTCGTCATCGCGTACGCCGAAATCCCACACGAGACGCATGTTCAGCAGCCATAGCGTCAGTATATGGGACACGAGAAGCGTAGACACACGGATGTTGGCGAACAGCTCTCTGTTGGTGAGGTAGACGTCGCTGTAGCCGTACAAAAGCGTGAGGGGACCACCGAGGCCGTAGAGCGTGAACAACACGAGCGGTGTGATTGAAATCTTCTTCAGGCTGAAGTATTGACGAACGTTTGGAGTGAGCGCGTCGAAGAAGAGGATCCAGTTGAACCATATCGTCCACGAGATCAAGTTGATACAGCGGATGTCCCACTGATACATGGAACCGAGCAACAGTGACCCAGAGAGGTACACCAACGAGGAGAAGACGACGTCGAACGTTCGCAGGAGAACTCCTAGAAGCTGACGGTTATAGTAGCGTGCAGTCGTACCGCAATAGACGAAAGCGCCCACCAGCGCAGCGACACAGAGAGGGGTCGTTGAGGGTGACCACGTCGGTGTCCCCAGTTGAACTTGACACACAACCACTCCATAGCAAGTGGTAATGAAGCTGACGACGCCAACAGCGTGAAGTATGAGTAGCCATACGATTCCCACCCCGTCATCAGACAGTGGGAACGTGGATCGAAAGAGCGTCTTGGACGGATCAATGTACTTGGCGATCGTGTTGGAGCGCACGATGGGGATGCCTAGTGGTGAGCCTGGCTGTTCATACCTTCGCCTTCGTGAGGCCTCCTTGGTGTCGATAAGCTTAAGCCGTATCTTGACGATTGAGCCGCATACCGTGATGGTCTTTCCGCTGTCTGGACTGATGCGCCATCTCCGCTGGCGCCTCTGGTGGTACATGCTCTTCAGTAGGAAGAGCACCAGTGTCGGCGATGCCCACTGTAGGACATCGTTCACGGATAATGTTTGTTCATTGATGGTGACAACTGCCTTGAAGGTATTGGGTAGAATACCTGCCAGTGAAGAAATCAGATACACCAATGTAACCACCGTCGAGGTTGCGATTGGCTTGAGGCGACGCGCATAGAGCCGGAAGTCTGCGTCCACTGAGAACGCGAGCACCACGATCCACAACTCGAGTATACACACGAGCGACCGAATGTCACGAAATGCGATCGCGACCGCGATCCACTGGGACAGGCTCAGCACCAGTATGATCCGGAATTCGCTCTCCTTCACCAACAGATACATCATCTTTATGCTCAGGCTTCCTGTTGTCACGACCAGCGCTGGAAGCGCGAGCGCAACACTACCCACGGTGAGCGCAATGTAAACGATTGGATAGTGTGTTGTGTCGATGAATGCGAGCGAGATGACTGCACATTGGCTGATCCAGAAGAGCCGAACGAACCGGCCCAGGCCCAGGTGGTCCAGCACCTGAAGTCGCTGCACTGTCCTCCTGGACAAATACTGAGTGAAGAGCGTTCGTGCCAGGTCGATGCGAGTGATGTCGCTAGCTTGGCAGAAGCGCAGCAACGGTCCATTGTGTTCAGCTGTCGCGACGAGCCCGGAAGAAGGACCGCTGAACTCGGAGCCACCGCCACCATCGCTTGGAGTGTTTGACATGGAGACAAGGCCGGCCACGCTAGTGTCTGTCTGGGGACGCGCCTTCTGTCTTGCCTGAGCTTGTCACCCGAGAGTTGTACGACAACACGGGTGTCGTGGAGAAGTGCGAAGGAGTCGGTACTAGAGCGAGGTGGCTAAATATACAGATACACTTGCAGCGAGAGTGGAGGTGAAAAGTGCTATGACGGACATGGATCACTTTCATTGTGTCCAGTTAGGAAGACATGCCCAGGGACCAACCAGTCCACTGTTGAACGGGAGTCACATCCAGGCGGGTGATATTATGGCGCTGCTTCCTGGAGCGCTGCGACACCTGCGATGACTGCGACTGTGAGGGTCTATTTCCTAACCTAATGCTGCCGACATAGGTGGAGCCGGCAAGGCGAACGATGCAGTGGCATGGGCCGTGGTGCGAGCAGCACACGGGCCCACGAGACCCGACCGAGGGGGAATCGACCGTCGCGTGCCTGTAACAGCGATTTCATCGCCCCACTTGCAGCTGAGCTCCTTCGGTCGGGCCTGTAGATAATGCTGTCGGATCGTTTTGACCATGCACTTGGGAGGAGTCGAGGATCTTGTTGAAGAACCGCACCCGCCGAAGTATATGTACAGGGTTGGTCGTCACGAAGTTTTCTTCATAGCTACAGAATCACTCTGGTGAGTCAAAGGAACCTCACTCGTTCATACACCGATGGTACGTACGCTTGATAGGCGAGCCACGGCATGAGGCACATCATCGCTGACAGCGCGAAACCGAGCCAGAACAGGGGTGTCACGACCTCCGTGCTCCAGACACCTTCAACAGCACTTGTGAAATTGTCGTAGACGGCGATCGCGATGAAGAACAGGATGAGTGAGCCGGCGTAAACGGACGACACGAGGTTATTCCAGTTCCACGTATCGTAGTAGATCTGGAAGTGCACGATCGGAACGATGTAGTAGAACGACGCAACACTTCCCATCCACAGATCGCCGCCCGTACCGCTCTTCTGGGTAGCGTTGCCCACTTGGAAGAGACATATCGGTACCAGCGTGACCACGACCGCGTGGAATGTGGCGAGTGAGGCAGACTTGGCAAACGTCAACAATGAGAAGTATTCGTTGTGGGCACCCGAGCGATAGAGCTCAGGGAATGTCTCCGCGATCTTCTCGGGTAGATCGGTCTCCATAAGTGCGCGCATGATGACAGGTAATGCGGTGAAGCAGACGTTGTATGCCGTGATGTACAGGTCACAGAAGAATGTCTAGTGTATCATCAGACACGGACATGAGCTGATGCAACCACCAAAAGTTGCAATGTTGAGGGCACTAACCTGGCCGCTGTACGCCGAGAAGATGCCGTAGATGAACTGGGGTAGCGTGAAGACGATATTCTTGTAGAAGAAGTAGTTAATGCACTGCGACGTCCGTATGTAGGACAGCCGCCCATGATGCAGAAGGAGACGTCCGAGATGGCTGAATTGCTGTACTGCGTAGTCCGCGCTGCGCACGGCTTGCATACCTTCTTGCCCCATGACACCGACACCAACATGGGCCGAACGAATCATACTCACATCGTTTGCCCCATCGCCCACTGCAAGCGTGACGTATGGGACCCCATTCTTGACCATTTCAACAACGAGCGCCTTTTGTAGTGGTGATGTTCGACACACGATCACAGTGGCTGACTTCAGGGCGAGCTGGAGAAATTTATCTCGGTTTGCTGAGTTTAATGCGCACGTGAGAGAAGCACCCTCGATGATCAATGCTTGGTTTTCCTACACAAGAGCGTGAGCATTCTGGAGATATGTCACTGGTATACACATTGACGTACCCGAGCGTCTTTTAGTGCAAGATCCAGTGCCTTCGTCATGTCGTCTCGAGTCACTGCCTGCAGGATAACTTCTTTCATCCCGGGCGTCACTACTCGACACAACTTGCCCATTTCGAGCGAGGTCTCGAGCTTGTCACCGGTGAGAACCCAGATCTGCAAGCCATTCAGTCTTGGTCAGCAAAGATTCCTCTATGGCAGGTGAAGGTGGACGACTGCTACCTTGATGCCAGCCTTTTGAAATAAAGATATTGTCTCTGGAACACCTTCTTGCAGTTTGTCCTCAACGGCTATAGAAAATCATCCCATTAGAACCATCGAGGGTCCAATCCAACGTTATACATGTATGGACGTACCACTGGACCCGATAAGCGTTAGCTTACTCTCCATTTCTTCAATCAGCTGCTCCGTTTTCTCTTCTTTTGCGTGCATGTCGAGCTCGGCTTCCACATATCGGTTCTCCCATGACTCGTAATAGTTCTCATCCTGGATCGAAGACAGCAAGGCACGTTAGACAAACTGTTCAACACTTATGGCAAAGTGGCAAGATCCGTACCAATACTCGCTCTGCGAATAGAAGAATCCGGAAACCTTCAGCGGCAAACTGTGTCACGTGCTCCATTGTCACTGCTTTTGGAGACAGAAACTCTTCGCATCGATCTAGAATGACGCTGTCGGCTCCTTTGCAGATGAGTTTGATGCGGTTATCAGCGTCTCGAATGATGATTGACATGCGTTTTCGATCGCTTGAGAAATGCAGAACTCGCAGGATCTCGTACGACAGCGTATATGTCACAGTCTTCAGGTATGACTTTTCTCGGCCTTCTTCAGTCAGGGAGAGGAACATGTGCTGGCCATTTCGTGCCAGTAACTTGACACCCATCGAGATGGCACCTCTCACGAGGGCACATTCATCTGGTGAATCGGAGTTGTACTTGACATCACCCCCTCCTAGCGCGGATGATGGATCAACCTCACAGACCACCGTGTGGCAAATCGCCATGGCCAACGCGAGTCGACTCTCTTTCATTTCGAGGTTGCGCAGGTATCCCTTGAACGCAGCAACGTTTTTCATGTCCCCAACCATTGTCGGGAAGGAGTCGTGGCGAATACTAGGGTGCTGCTGAGTCATCACATCGAGTGAGGAGATGGAAACGGCACGTGGGGCAGCTATCGAGGTTGACGTCTCCATTTTCCGATCGAAGACTCCGTAGATCATTCCATCGACGCTGCACTTGCGAAACTCCATCTGGTTCATGGTAAGCGTGCCCGTCTTGTCTGTGAAGATGTACTTGACTTGCCCCAACTCGTCAGTGAGCGAAGACGTGTTCGCGATTGCACCTTGGCCATTTTCATTTCGCATACGATCATCCCACGAAATGAATTTGGCGTGCGCACCTTTTACAACTTCCACAGTGACGACGAGGGAGATGGGGATGAGGGTGTTCATGAGCACAACGAACGAGAGGAACAGCAGTATCCACTCGACTGATGTCTCGAGGTCATTTCCGGCAATATACCAATGGTAATCAGCATCTCGAAGCTGATGCATAGCTGCGGCGATTGCACAAAGCACCATTTCAAGCGCAAATACCAGCACCACGGTCTTGCTCATCATACTTTCGACGTGGCTCATCTTGTGATGCGGGTCTCTCGCATTCTTCATGATCTTGGTCTCGTGCCCAGTGTATACTACGAGCATGTTGATCCACTTTGTGTTCATCAGTGTCGAGCCTCTGAGTAGAAATTGCTTCTCACTTAGGCTGTATAGCTTGGAATCGACGGAGATATTACCCGAAAATCGATACAAGTCTTGGTCGGGCTGCTCACACTTGACAAAATACCGCGTCTTGTCTCGATCAGCTTTGCCGAAGCGAAACTCGAGTGTCGCTTTCAGAGCCTCACGTGACTTCAAATTGGCTTCACCATCCAGATTACTCGTATCGATAAAACATGTCCCTTCGTCTTCACTACTAGACAGAAGAATGCCATCCGCGGGGATCACCTCACGTTCCGAAATCCGCACGATATCACCTACTTCGATCGACTCCCATAGCTCACCCCGCTCCTCAAAATTCCGAATGACGACGACAGGCTTCCCATTCACGAGGCGATCGAGTTGCCGACGCTTTCGATCTTCGACAGCCTCGCGGAGGAGACTCACACTGACGACCATGACGAGTGGTGCGATGGCTGTGAAGGGTGTGAGCGGAGAGATCACTGGTATGGACTGCAGGACTGCGATCGCTAGAAAGTAGAGGTTTGCACTCCGTCGAAACTCCTGCAGGAGACATATCGGGAAGAAGTTGACCCACGTATACTTGGAGGTTCGGATCTGGTTGTTCGTGTAGCTGGGCTTCAAGTGGGTCTTCTCATCGCGTTCAATACGGAATGGGTCTACGATCCGGTACGCGCGCTCCACCACGCTCAGTCGGCGTCCGTGGCCATCACCCATGACGTTCTTCCTCGTGCCGTCGGCTTGATCTACGCCTGCTCGGAGCGATGTCGGGCGCGATTGCGCCCAACGAGCCGATGCCTCGAGACGTGCCGCGTCGCCTCCACGGGATGTAAGGCGAGGGATCACTGGAGAAGTACCCGAACTGGAGGATTTAGGTGGGCTACTCGCGCGAGCCAGTACGTGCTTCACGCTCACACTCGAAGCCAGGTCAAACGACCTGTTTGTCGGCCCCTCACGCTTTTCCTCACTATGCGCCGGACTCTCGCCGACGTCTTCACTGACAGCGTTCGGCCGCGTGGTCTCTTGCGTCGTAATGATGCCTCCAGCGGCGAGAGCGTCTCGTGGTGGCTGTATCTGAGGGCGTGGGCTTCCGTGGTGGCCCGACGACAAACCGCGCGTGCGTGGGCGTGATCCGAAGCGGTGGCGACGCACCGATCAGCAAACGCAGTTGACGTCTCTGCTTCCACTTGGCCGTGTCAGCGTCTGGGTGTTGGTTTCTCTTTCGGCCAAACGCCTCTCGCACGGCTCGGCGCACTGTCATTTCCATAAGTAGCGCACCGCACCGTCCGTGTCGGCAAGTCGCGCGCACGCGCTATAATTACCCACGCAGCACCCTCCGTCTCGGCGCTGAAATGCGCGAGCTGCGGCGCGAGTCCACGGGTGCGTGGGTGCTCCTACGACGAGGCCTTCGAAACGGGCGAGCACGCGGCCCACGCATTGTGACTGACCGCTCTCGCGATTGCTGCGATTGGCTCGCCAAGATTAGCGGCGGACGGCACCTAACTAATTATATCGCGTGCACACATGGAAACAAGCCTCGCGTTTAGCTCTGCATACTCAGCATGCGCCTCACCTCATCTCCAGTGCCTCCGCCGCGTCGTGGGACTCACAGGGAAGCGCCTCTATTTACAGCAGCGCATGTTGCCCCTCGACATTTACACGCGGGAACTTCCTCGTGAAAATGGAATGCCTCGGATAGAAGAGCGGTCTTCTATTCAAAGGAGAAACGCAATGATGGTCACTTGTAGTACCTACTTTTGGGATCACGTGTCCGCAACGTATAGATGTTGATATGGACCTATATGGACCATAGCGATCTTGACCTCAATCGCGAAGAGACGCCACCGAGCCATTAGCAGAGACCACCGGAGCTGCGGAAGGATGTACGTCGCCAAGCCCAAGCAGACGCAGCGCGTGAAGGTTTGTGCTCGCTCGTCGTGGGCCATCTAGAGTGTGCAGGAGGGGAGTTGGGCTGACGCTTGTTGTGGTGCGATTAGCAGCAGCAGGAGGCTGTGAAGGCCAAGACCAAGAAAGGCCCGACGGTCGAAGAGTCCGTCTCGAAGCGCGACTTCACAGGCGCTGCTGCGATCCTCGAGTTCAATCTTAAGAGCGAGGAGAGCGGCGCGAAGGGCACGAGCGATGACAAGCGCAAGACGCTGTTGTGGCTCGCGTACACGTACTTCCACCTGGGCAACTACCAGCGGTCGCTGGACTGCTACGACCAGATCCGCGATGCCGACGAGTCGCCCGAGATCTTCCTGTATCGCGCGTGCTGTATGTACTACTTGCAGTCGTATAAAGAGGCTATGAAAGAGGCCACGAAAGGCCCCGTGGGTGTGCTCCAGAACCGCGTGCTGTTCCACTGTGCTCACAAACTGGGGGACGAGGACAAGCTACTTGTCTACCACCAGCAGCTCACGGACGCAAAAGAGGATCAGCTCTCGTTGGCCGCTATCCACTATCTACGCAACCACTACCAGGAAGCGACAGATATCTACAAGCGTCTTCTGCTGGAGAACCGTGACGATATCGCACTCAACGTGTACGTGGCGATGTGCTACTACAAGCTAGACTACTACGACGTGTCGCTCGAGATCATGCAGGCGTACCTCCAAGCGTACCCAGACAGCGTCGTCGCTGTGAACGTGAAAGCGTGCAACCAGTTCAAGTTGTACAACGGCAATGCCGCCAAGGACGAGATCAAGACGCTCACAGACCGTGGCTTCAACATCGACAACAACGACCTCGTGGGCCACAACATGGTGGTGTTCGAAGATGGAGCCAACGCCCTCCGAGTCCTTCCTCCACTTGTCGACTCGCTTCCTGAAGCGCGGTTGAACCTGGTCATCTACTACCTCAAGCACGACAAACTCCAGGAGGCCTACGACCTAATCAAAGACATTGAGCCGTCCACTCCGCAGGAGTACATCCTCAAGGGCGTCGTCCACGCGACGCTTGGCCAGGCGACATCTTCGCGCCAGCACATCAAGACTGCCCAGCAGTACTTCCAGCTCGTAGGCTCGTCGCCGACCGAGTGTGATACGATCCCTGGACGCCAGTGCATGGCATCGTGCTTCTACTTGCTCAAGCAATTCGAAGACGTCAACATCTACATGAATTCCATCAAGCAGTACTTGTACAACGAAGACGACTTCAATTGGAACTACGGCATTGCTCTGTGCAACACTGGGTCCCACCAGGAGGCACTCGAGACGCTGATGCGTGTGCAACGGGAGGACTACCGCCGGGACTATTGCTTTGTGAGTTGGCTCTGCCGCTGCTATATCCTCAACCATAACCCGTCGGCCGCGTGGGATCTGTACTTGAAGCTCGACAACTCTGACGACTCGTTCAACTTGCTGCAACTGATTGCCCACGACTGCTACAAGATGGGCGAGTTCCTATACGCAGCCAAGGCGTTTGACGTGCTGGAGCGTCTGGACCCGGACCCAGAGTACTGGGAGGGTAAGCGTGGCGCTTGTGTCGGCGTGTTTCAGCGCATGGTCGCAGGCAAAGCGTCACGCGTGGAGCTGGAAGAGGTAATGAACATGCTCAAGGCCAACAACAACCCACAGGTCGAGTACATCCTCCGTATCATGAAGAAATGGTGCGCAGAGAACGGCATCTCCATCTAGTGCGTCGGTCAGACACTCCTGTTGTATTCTGAATACTAGCATACTTCTGAGCATTTATTCTTTCGGGGGCTTGGCTCGCACACGGTGGATAGAGTAGACGACCCCGATGGAGGCGACCAGATACGTCAGTAGCTTCTTGTCCTGGTGGTTATGAACGCGCTTGCGCCACTGGAGGATCGCCAGCACTAGGATAAACAGCCCTATTTGCTGTAGCCACGTCGTCCATCGTCGCTTTCGTCGTCGAGGACCAAGCGGATTGCTTCCGTGTGGCGTACGGGAAAGCGAGTTGGGGGACGTCGCGTCCAGTATTGAGTGCTCTTCCTCGAGTACTGTCGACCTACGCACACACACACACGTGTGAGCTTAGACACGAGGAGTGAGAGAAATGACTGCCGACCGCCAAACAACGTACAGCCCTTGCTGCAGCGCGAAGCGACTGCCTGTGCGTCGAAATGACGACTCTGAAACTGCGTTGCGCGAGAATCCGGTGGAGTGGATGGAAGACGACATCAGAGGCCGTGTGTTGTCCGAGCGCATGAGCGACTGCATATCAGAGAGCGAGTAGTTGCGATTCGACTGAGCATGCAACAATCATCAGTTCGTGGAGGTTTTCCAAGAGTACCAATGTCGAGGGGCCAAATACCTTTGTCGAAAGCACCGTCAGTGACTTGAGCAGCGAGATCACATCAGTAAAATCGTCGACGTAGAACTCAGCTTTCGACGGCTTCTGGCCCACAGTACACGTGAAGACATTCTCTACATTCCACGATTAGTCGTTAGTGAATCAATTGATCGACAACGGAGACGGTCACGACAGTGTCCACTAACCTTTCGCGATCCACCGATTGGCTGTAAGCTCGTGAAGCTTCTCAAACATCAGCTCGTCTGCCACGTCATCGCCGATACACAAGACGAAGTCGGCTGGCGTGTTCTCGCTTCGCATGGTCTCCAGGATGTTGCCGATCACCTTTCCTTTGCCCACGCCCTCGGGTCGCACTTCGATGTAGTCTTTTCCCTGAATGATATCCAGTGGCCAGCCTTCAAACACGTTCTCCAGGTGCTCCTTCAGCTCCGCTGCTTGGAGCGATCCAAACTCGAAATCCGATTTGCCGTAGCGAAAGAGAACGGCGCTGCTGCGTCGCTCCAAAGATGACCCATTCGTGCGGTCCACGTAGAGTTCGATGACCTTCTCGGCCTTGTCTCGCCACCTTCGGCTCGCAGCTTCGGTCGTGAATACGTCGCCATTTCGCTCCCACGGGCGACTCATTCGTGCGTTCTGACCTAGAACGGCTCGTCGAATGAAGTATCCGTGTTCCGCCACGAGCCCCAACCCAGGAACGCCACCAAACTTGTCCGTGAGCACGTCGCAGTTGCAGCCACTCACGATGAACACCGTGTTTCGTGGGTCTTTGCAAAGGTGCTCTAGTGTCGACAGTGCCGATGGTGAGACGTCAGGCCAGCGCACACCCAGCATCTTGGAGACATCAGGCGCCACAGTTCTGTAGTAGTCAAGAAAGATCGCTCGTGACTTGCTTGCCCGATACGATGGCGCGATTTCTGGCTCAGTGAGTTTCTACAGTAAAAGAGGTTTCCGACAGTCTTGCCATTAGCAACTGCACAAGAAATACGGCACAGTAGAACCAATGGACCTACGTACCCGAAAGCTGGCACTGACTTCCATCACCCGGAAATCGAGGCCAAAGCCTGTCCCCATGTAGACGAATGTATCTTCTTTCTTCCGCGCGTTGACGATATCACTCAGCACACACTTTGCCCATCGGCGTGGCGGGTTAGAGGAGACAAACTGGAAGTCACAGTCACGTCGGTACTCGCGCTCCTTCGGGGTCATATACATCGCGTCACGGATCGCATCGATGAGCTGGTCCAGCTCCCAGGGGTTTACAGTCAATGCACCACTCAGCAGACGACTACTACCGGAAAATTCGCTCAAGATCACGACGCCTGCGGCTGTCTTGTGAGTTACGATGTACTCGAATGGTGTGGTGTTTAGGCCGTCACGTAGCACCGTCGTAATCTGGATATCCGCGACTCGCCATAATGCCACACGCTCTCGAAAGGAAAACTCCTCAATCTCTTCGTAGTCGATCACATCCCCACCGGCGCGCTCACGGTACTTTTTGTTGATCGACGACACAACGTGCTCGATCTCTTTTTTGCTCTGTAAGAAGTCGTAGACACGTCCTCGGCGATGGATCCCCTTCTGAATTAGCACCGCCTTGCCAATAAAGTCTGGACAGCGCGATAGAAAGGCGTCAAACGCCAGCATCTTCAGCGGAATGCCCTTCAGCCGCTCGATACTGTCACATCCCACGAGGATCTTCTTGCCTTGGAATTGCTGGCGCAGAGCGACGATGCGGTCGCGCACTGGCTCTTCATTGAGCGCAGCTTCGATACGCCCCGCGTCGATAGCCAAATGGCTACACGTCACAGCAACTCGTCGTCCACCGTAGTCGATCCCCAACTGCCCACGCAAGATGGGATGGTATGACAGCCCTAGAATACGCTTGCAAGCCGACATGAAGTGTCTCGCATACCTAGAC
This sequence comes from Pythium utonaiense, assembly GCA_023334595.1. Lineage (NCBI taxonomy): Eukaryota > Oomycota > Peronosporomycetes > Pythiales > Pythiaceae > Pythium > Pythium utonaiense. Next base: position 11,937 of record JAADVE010000514.1, read on the forward strand.
GGTCAGAGGCGATGAGTAATGGTATCCATGATGTGGACGTGTGGCGTAGAGTTCACGTACTCAAAGAGATGGAAGCCAATGTGGTCGGCGTTGAGCATGCCGCGCAAGATCTCTTTGCGGGCGGAGAGTGTGCGGAAGACCTCAGATGACGGAAACGGCACGTGGAGAAAGAGCCCGATGTTGGCGTTGCGGACCTTACGGATGATGTACGACGGTGTTAGCAGAAGATGGTAGTCCTGGACCCAGATCACGTCTCCAGGCTCGTACAGCTCACAGATTTTCTACCAAAAGCACACACGTGACACCCAATCAATATCCAGCCAAAGTGGTCACAACTTGCCCGTTCGGAGCAACCTACCGATGCAAAAAGCTGGTTGACGTTGGCGTACGCCTGCCACGCGAGTTTCTGGGAATCAGGGGTCCAGTAGTGCGTCGGTTTGTCAGCTTTATCGTCTTCGGCGATCACGTCGATGGGCGAGTACACGTCGATCACGTTGTGGAACGTCGGCCACAGCGTCTGCTTGCAGTACTCCTCGTAGTACAACCGCGCTTCCTCCTTGGGTACAAACACAGGAAAGCAGTTGAACTGCTTGAGCTTCTCGGCCAGCGCGGGCTGCTCGTCCACAGGCACATCCCACTCGGGGATGCGGCCGATGAACTTGATGGAGCCGCGCTGCTGCAGCTCTCTGTGCGAGAAGCTGTTCTGCGCCTCGATCACGCGGTCGCCCGCCCACTCGACGTCCCATTCGACCTGTGGCGTCCTGACCGCGGCGTCGCTGGCGCTGTCGCTGTCGCTGGCGGCGTCCACGACGCGGCGAGTGACCCGCACGGGCAGGCGGTTCGACGCGATCAGCACGGGCATGGACTGGTTCCAGCCGTCGACCGAGACCTCCTCGCGAAGCGCGCCTGCTGCACGAGACGACGGCGGTGCTGCGAACTCCATGGCGGCCTTCATGGCGACGCAGAGCCCACGCGTGGATCGGAGCCTCTCGGTGGGAAAGGCACGCTGCACTTTTTTCGAGCTTGGTGTCGGATCGGACGTGACGGGTACCTTCGTGCAACCTCCGTTGAAGTTCCAGGAATGTTGCGCGAAGGTAACGCAGCAGCGTGGCTCTTCAAGATCGAACAGCTCCAGTGCGTGTTGGCGAATGCGATGAGCAAGAAGGGCGGCAAGGCGAAGGGGTCTTCTTCCAAGACCGCCGTGGTCGAGGAGAATGCAGTGACCAGGCAGATGGTGCTCGCCAACTATGGCAAGTTGTGCAAGTACGTACTCGCGTCAGTGGAGATGTGAGTGGTTATCGAGGGGGTGACGCGATGAATGGGTCATGCAGATCTATAGGTGTGCCGGTGAACACGCACGTGAACGACGTGCTGCGTGGAGACGTCGAAGAGGAAGCAGAGCTCATCAATGTGCGTGGATGCTGGTAACGGATAGTGCTGGTGCTGTTGTGTGCAAGTCGCTGACTTTGGATGTGTGCACAGTTCATTCTGGAGGGCGAGATCGGAACACTGGGTCCAGGCGGCGTGCGCGCCTTCACCATGGCCTTCCTCATATCCTTTCCCGCGTTGATTGTTGTGGTGGAGGCTTGATCTATGGTATTTTGTACGTGGAATCCTTAACTAACATGGTGAGAGCACGGCGTGGGACCAGGGATCGTGTCGGGGCCGTACATCCACCTGCGCTACATCCGCATTTGGAACCAGGACGTCGGGGACGAAGGCGCGGCAGCTATCGTACGCTCTAGCTGCATACTGTATTTGCTTCTCATGGTCTTGGCATTTAATTGACAGGCTGTGTTCTTGACAGGCGACACTGTTGCAGTCCACGCCGCCGTCTATCAACATTGCATATTTGGAGCTGCTAGACTGTGGGATCGGCGTGGAAGGGTGCGATCGTGGATGCAAGACGGACATGGCCGAAGGATTTGTGTCTTGTGCTCACTGTACATGCTTGCAGATGCCACGCGATCGCCCAAGTACTTAAGACGCAGAAGCAGCCAGGACTGCTAACGTTGAACCTGGACTACAACTCGGACATTGGTGACGAAGGTGTCAGCGTACTATGTGAGGCGTTGTTCACCAATACGATTCTCAAGAAATTGCATCTCGACTACTGTGACATCGGCCCTAACGGTAGCATCAAGCTCGCGCAGCTCGTCGCGATGCCGTCCAGTGCTATCGACACGCTTTCGTTACAGGGCAACACCCTAGGAGATGAAGGGCTCTACCACTTCTCCCTCGGCTTGGCCCGCTCACACCACCTCACGTCGCTCAACCTGTCAGACAACGCTGTTCGAACGGTGCGCAGACCACATCTCATCAACCTGACTACCATGGTCGCTATTACTGATTAATTGCACACAGAACGAAGAAGCCTTGATGTCATTCCGCGATGCACTCATGCGAAGCAAGGCGTTGGCTCACGTGGACTTCACGTTTAATCCCATTGAAGCCGCGGGTGCGATCCTGCTGCTGCCAGCTCTGACCCCCGACAACAGCAAGCTCCAGTCCTTCCAAGTCGATGCGTCCTTACCCGCAGACCTGTTTGCTCAGCTCAACCGAGCACCAAAGGGTGATGGGAAGAAGAAAGGCGGCAAGAAGAAAGGTGGGAAGAAGAAGAAGTAGCAGCCAAGAGTATCCACAGGAGGCGGCTTGCTCCGCCATAATGTTACTAGTATTATTACTTCCATGGTCCTGGTTAAATAGAGATCATCGCATCTGGATCGCCGCTGAGGCCGCGTTGCAGCGTCGGTGGCATCATTCCAAACTTCCCACCGACAGCGTCGGGAGGAACTTCGTCGATGGTCAAATCGGCGAGCTTGGCCGTAGGCTCGCGTAAAAAGTTACCCGTCTCAACGTAGAACTCGCTCTCAACAGCAGCGTCTTCGTCCTCCAGCTCCGACTCAGCAACCGATATGTACGACTCGTCCAGTACGCGCGAGCGCTGGTGCTTTGCGTTGCGTCGCAGTTTGCTTTGGCCAAACGCCGTCGGCGAGCCAGTGGACGAGAATGACGAGGTCATCGAGGCTTGCGAGGCGTTCAGGAACGACATGTTGGAGACCGTGGACTGGGTCATGCTGCTCATGCTGCTCATTCCCGTGAAGCGGGGGGCCGTCGTGTCCAACGTTTCCTCCCGGGCGATACGCTGCATGCTACTGATCACTTGCTGGATCGTTGGTCGCTGAGCCGGGTCGCTTTGCCAACAAGTCACGATCAATAGCTTCCACCGCAGCGGACAGAGTTCGGATCGGATCGCTGGCCGCATGTTCTTGAGTACAAAATCCTCGATCTCGTGGTTCCACCGAGTGGATTCGAAGGGCAGTTTGCCTTCGATCAGCTCCCACAGGATCAGCCCAAGACTGTAAATGTCGACCTTGTGCGTGTAGAACTGTTCACCACGGATCACTTCGGGTGCCATCCAGCGTGTTGTGCCAACAAGACCCGTCATCACCATGAGCTCTTCCTTGGTGTTGATGTGGGCCTTGGACTGCGTGTTTTGGACCGACGACACGATCTCCGAGAACCTTAATGTACCGAAGTCAGCGATCTTGGCGTGCCATGAGTCGTCCACGAGCACGTTGGGGCTCTTGAGATCTCGGTGGATCATGGGTGGGTTGGCATTGTGCAGGTACTGGATACCGTGAGCGATGCCAAGAGCTAGACGAAGTTTGGTGGACCACGACAAGTGTTTGACGTTGGAGCGCATGAGCACGTCTCGTAAGGAGCCGCGAGCACAGTATTCGCTAATGATACAGATCGAGCCACGGTAGAAGCCAGCTTCCATAAACAGCACGATGTTCGGATGACACAGCCCCTTCATGATGGTCGCCTCCTGCTGGATCTCGAGATTGCACGCATCCTGGAACTCCTTCAGGTCTTCAGACCGGTCAATCATGAGCGACTTCATTTTCACGGCCACGTCAGCTCCTCGCCACTTGCCTTTGTACACAACAGCGATGCCCTCTCCGATTTTGTCGCCGACTTCAAGGCCCTTCAGTTCATGCTGAGTGGGCGACATCAGAATCTGGTTGGCCACGCCTCGGCCAGTCGGTAGGTGCTGATTGTATGGCGCATTACAGTCGATGCCAATGCCCACATCGTTGCCTCCTGTCGCTCGCCCATCGATACTGGAGCCGCCAGTAGCAGCGGTGGTGCGGAAGTCACCGTCCTGGAAAAGCCGCAGACATAACACCGGCCGTGTGAGGAAAATGATGGCGTTTGCTGTCGGCCACAGTGCCACGAGTGTTGAGCAGAACGTGAGTGCAGCGCCGACGTTCTGACGGAACTGTGTGATATTGTAGATGACGATGGGCGACACGAACACGAAGAACGCGATGGCGTACGAAAGCAGTTTGGCCACGACGTACGAGCCGCGCCTTCGGCTAGTCTGTCGCTTCCAGCGGTTCACGAATATGGTCCACGCCCCGATCACGATGAGGATATTTACGGCAGCAAACAGCTCCCATAGCACCATCGCGACATTCCCGTACTTGACGAGGTTGAAATACGTCGAGTAGAGCACGAGGACCCAGAAAAACACGGCGCACATCCAGATGATCGCGTGGGCGATGGCCACGTCAAAATGCGCGCGGTTCTGCATCGCAATGTAGATAGCGAGCGTGCCCATCCAGCAGTACGACGCGATCTGCATGCTCCAGTGCGGGCCCTGTGCCCAGAACACGAGCTGGAAGCTGGATTTCGCGCTCGGCTTGTGGATCTCGTACGCTGTCACGACCGTACCTGTGAGGCTGAACACCAGATCAGAGGCGCACGCGGCTCGCAGAATACGCGTCGCTGGCGACGCGCGGACACGCTCTTGCGGCGGCGGCGCCTCCAATAAATTGATCTGTCCGCGGCTCGTACTCGGCTCGTTCGACCCCGAGTTGATGCTCACGGGCTGTGTCGTCGACGGGAGATTGGTCGCCGCGCGGCCGCGGAGATGGAAGCCTCTCGTCGCGGGCTCCGCGCCCTGCTGGAGCTGCTTGGGATGTCGGTAGCCGGCCATTTGCAGCGCGTGCTGCGTGCCCACGAACGCGCTGAAGCACGACGAGCAGATCTGCGCCGCCAGCTTGGCGTACAGGAGATCGCGCTCGAGCCCCATGCTGCTGCTGCTGCTGCTGCGTCGCGCGTGCTCGCTCGCGCCGGCGCTGTTCTTCCAGTTGCAATAATTGGCGTGAGCTCTTCGCAGCGTGCAGCTCCGCCCAGTGAGTGAGTGAGTACACTACAGTATTACAGTATGGTGGGTACTGTGCCGTACACACTGGACTCTACCGCGTGTGGAGACTTGTGGGTTGTGGGTGTCCACGCTCTGGTGGCGTGGAAAGCAGATGGTGCGGGAGGAGCAGCAGCCCAAATCGGCCAAAAGAGCTCCCCAGCTGGAGCGCTTGGGCTGGACTCCAGATGGACGGATCACCTCAAGGCGAGCACGCCTGCGTTCGCTTCCGCTGCCTGCGAGGCGAAGCCACCACGCACAGA
>JAADVE010000515.1:0-17408 GCA_023334595.1 Pythium utonaiense
CATCAAGGTGCCCGCAGGACGTGATCGCCGTCGCACTGCGGCTCACAGTGCGACTCCACTGTTCTTTGAAGCGCGGAGAGTGGAGTGGCACTTCGCCACGACAGACCGAATCTATTCTTGCGCTTCAGCGGATCAAATGCAGCAAGACCTGACGCGTCATGGACCGGGTTGTCTCGACAATCCCATTCCCGCCTGCGCCGCGACCGTGTAGTACACGGCGTGTACTACTCAGTGAGTGGGCCCCAGTGGCACTACTGTAGTCTACTTTCGCGCCTAGAATCTTTACTGTGCAACCTGTGCCGCAGTCTGCGGCCCAGCTAGACTGAGCGGTACGCAGAGACCCTAAATCACTGTAGTTGTCCGGGCTGAGGATGCCGTGGCCTCGCCACGTAGGGCCTGCATTGCCCAGGCAGTCGATCCAAGTAGCTGCAGCGGAGTCCCCGGCAACTACACTTCGGTTGTCTTCCCCCTGCATGCGGGAAAGTCTAGCATGGATACAATACGAAAAGCACTGCAACAGATCTGTAGACGACAACGCGTCCACGAAACTCGCGCCGTTCCTCTCGTACGCAGGCATCCTTCTCCGTATCTCGGGAGCAATCCCAACGTGCTGCACGTGTGCGTCGTACACGGAGGCTTTCCAGGAGCGACAGGAAACCCTGGGTGGTTATGCTGCAATGGAAGCCCGTGAACCTCTCAAGAGTCTGCGAGCCTGTGCATTGTCAGACAGACAAACAGACACGCCAGTGTGCAGAGCACCAGCACTCGTAGTGTCGTGCAATGTCTCGTCAACCTTGGGCGTCGATGCCATCGCCATTTTTACTTGGACGAGACGTAGGCAGTAGAATCGAGCATGGCCCGACGACCAAACAGGACAGACTCGGTGCGCCACGCGTCCCGCCGTTGGCATTCGTCCGCAAGTGCGACCGCGGTTCTGTCCGACTCTGATGCAGTTGCCGTCTTGCCGTCTCCGGGACAAGGTTGTGAGTGTTGCACCGATCGTCCGGTTTGGTTGGTCTGCAAGAGAGCTTTCATGCGACCGCAGTTCATGCCGGTGCTAGAGCCGTGACGTGACCGGGAACCTCGACTCACGCATTCTGGTCCAGGATTTCCAGGCTTGCGTCTGTCGCCATCCCCGCCACGTACCCAACAGTGCTGGTGCAATGACTAGTCCATGTCAACGTACACACATACGAGTGGCACTGCAGTATTGCTGGATACTGTTCGACTAGCACTGGTACTGCAGCAAGCTACAACTCTACACACGCGTATGTACACCTACAGTGGCCTCCGTGGCTCCTGGACCACGAGTCCTGGTCTCATGGATGGTGTCTGGACAATGTCCAGGCCGATGGAATCCACGGCGGATTCTCCATGGATGGATCTGCTATCAATTGTACTTCGTGGCAATGTTGCGGAGCCACAGACCGATGGATGGATGGATAGATGGATGGAGTCTCACATCTGCACGCTTCTACAATACAGATCCACAGTAGAGACGGGAAACATCAAATGAACGTAGATATTGATTTTGACGGAGATCGGCGCGGAAAAGATCACCTACCAGTACGTTCTGGTTGATGTTCGGATCCAGCACCTCCTCGTGAGGCGGAAGATCGGTCTGGGAGAACAGAAACGGCTGAGAAATCGAGGCTCGTTTGCTCCTGCACTTCTGCGCACTCAACCGTACGCACGGAGAGCGAGCTCTCGTCGTCCTCTACTCCAGGAAGCAGCAGACGATGAAGAACAGACCACAAGCCACAGCCTTACTGGACCATGGCGACGCCTCATCCGACTGCACAGCACTGCAGTCTTCTATCTGGAGGCTGAGGACGAGATCTGCAAAAGTTAAATCAAACGCACCGACACACGTCGCAGTTTTGAGCCAGCTGACCATGCTCTTGTGGGGAGCGGAAGGAGCAAACCCTGACCTTTTTCGCAGCAGGACTCAGCACACCAAGCACAGACGAGCCGACTGTCGCCTCGGAAATTGCCCTACCCCCATTACACGCGTCGCCCTGTCACCTGCGTGTCACTGGCAAAGTCAACTCTCTCCTGACGGACGTGGGACCATCCGAATAGAGGCCGCTAGGTGGACACTTGCAGCATGGTGGCTTGCCATCCTCACCATTGGTGGGAGACTCTCATTTCCGACGGCGGATGGAAGTGTACAGCTCCGAAGATCCATGGAGGCATTTCTTTCCGGCTTGTTATGCACGAAATGATGGATAGTAGTGGGGGCCGATACCGTGCAGGCCGATCATGGATGGAAAAATAGAGCCGCTCTGTGTCCTATTTCAAACGCAGTGCTTGAGGCCAGGAATCTGCTGCCAACTGCTTCACGTGGCTACAGATTTGGGTGCCCCACATCAGCACAGGCGTTGCTTATCAGCCCAGCAGTTTTCTCTCTCGTTCATGTGCCTGGTTTCTTTCCTCCAGCGTACAATCCGCACTGAATCGTCATGATCATGTGGCTCAAACCTCGAGTTTCTCATCCGTTGATCTGTTGCCCAGCCAGTTCTTGCCAACGCAAGGATATCTCACCAGTATCTGCTTCGACCCAGGTATATCCACGTCATCTGGAGTTTATTTCAGCCCAGTGTGGACCTCCAGTCATCTCTACGCTTCTCAGGGCTATGATAAGTCTGCGTCTGACCACAAAGACGATAAACAAGCTCTCTGGCCAGCTACAGCGTGCAGATGCTGCAAGACGTCACCACCACCATGGCGCTCGTCCACGTGATGTGGCTACAGGTCAGAACAGCGGACCATGATCAGGCCGGAAGTCCCATGCGTGATTGTGGAGTCCTGGCCACACGAGTGACGTGCTGTGCCGTATGGCAGCGTGCTGGTCACCGCCAGCCTCTCTCGACTGGTATGAGGAATCAAAACTGCCGGTTGTGTGAGGTTTCATTGATTTCTACGAAGAGACCCGTGACGTCGCTCACCACGTGGAATGATCGGTAGACTTTGCATCCCTCAGAAGTGTGTCAGTAGTGAGCGCTGATTGTTTCAGTGGACAAGCCGAGACATATCTCGTTTAGGAACAGAACGAGCCGGAGGCATGTCATGGACGCATCACAATCAGCTGGACCTGAAGCTGGTAAGGCAACAAGCCATCTGCAGCCACCCTAGCACCAAAATGCTGTAGAATCCGTGACCAATTCTATCGACTTTGGCTGGCACGCTGTATGACCACAACACCATACAGAATGTCCCGCGAATAGTCAATAGCCAGAGATATGATACCCGCCTAATTCGATACTTTTTACCGGAGCCATCTGTAGATTGTGATATTGAGCTCTTTTATGTTTCGCAGACCTGTCTAAAATGAAAAATGATAGCTATTGACTATTCGCGGGACAAACTGTATTTGGCTGAGTTCTCACAGGGTTCACATTCTGCCACTGCTGGATGCCCATGAATCTGCACACCGCACCCAGTGGGGGAAATGTGGCTACACAATGGACTCAATCCAGCCTGGATCATTCAGGCTCGATCCACCCCACAGTACTGCACCCACTCCATGCTCGCAATGGAAAGAATCACTCGCGACTCTATTGAGTACTGTACAGTGTGTGGTTTGCCTACTGAGAATGCTTGTAGACCGGCCCAGTACAGTATGAATAACAACGGATTGTGGCAGCCAAAGCTGGACTCTGGATCCAGCCGCGCTGAACCCATTCTTCTTTGCTGATATGAACAGTGGGTTTTGCCGAGCAGGAGAACCTGAGAAATGTGTGGATTCTTCATTTTGGGTGCAGTGAGCAGCAGACCCGCACTCGCTGGCATAGTGATGACCCTGTGTGGGTTGGGCGCTGGGGCAATCCTGCCACCTACCCCCTTTGGAGGATGAGTGAGTCGGAGCCACGCAACGTGGAGCAAGTCCCACAACTCCTGACACCACTTTTGAAGTGCGCACAAACGAGGCTTATCAGTCAGGGGTAGGGCTCCCGGCAGATCGCCTGTGCTTGTTCACTGTCCAGTGGCCACTCTCTGGCGCCCCCTTTCCCTATTCAGGGCTAGGGGTGGTGCGTTATTGACTGCCGCGTGCACCTGTTGGTGTATTTTTTCAGCCTCCTCTGCTGCGAACCAACAGTCACAGCAGTCGAGAGAGCGAGGCCGCACACATCACGCTGTCATCTTGTCGCAAGTCAACCAACGGCCCGCGCCCAAACTCTTCCAGTCACGAATTTGCGAGGAAGCGAGGAACCAGCGACAGAAGAACAGATCTGTCGTTCCGTAAAATCCAACAGAACCAACACAGATTCAACCCGAGCACACAAATGCGTGGAGTCACAGCCTCCGTCACCTCCTGCATTGGCGGCAAGGACGAGCGCTACGCCGTCAAGATCAAGCCGATGGAACAGGAGCCGTACTTCGTGTACAAGACCATGGGCGAGTTCGAGGCCCTGTGGGCCAAGGTCGAAACCATCGCCGCTGAGGCCAAGCTCAAGCAGAAGCTCTTCGAGGACGATGGTGCCAGCCGCGACGTCGGTGTCCTGGCCAAGTGGCTGATTAGCTTTGTCGAGCACTTCGCGTTCCGTACGACGATCGGCCAGCTCCGTGAAGAGGGCAAGGAGACCATCACGCCGTTGAACGTGCTCGTGCAGGCCTTCGTCCGCCGCGTGTCGGCGCTGTACGTCGACAGCTCCATCCTGCGATGTGGATGCTGCCAAGTCGGTCGCCAATTGGCGCTGCTCACGCGTACTTTCCTCGAGTTCGCTCAGCACGATAAGCGTGCCCAGTCGTCCATCAAGGCCGTCGAGGTCCCACGTTTCCGCAAGCGCCTGCTCTCGGAGATGCAGCCTGAAGAAGATGAGACCCATGCTATCAAGCGTGCTATGCCAATGTTTCCTGTCCGTCCATGTGAAGGCGAGAGTGCCACCAAGGTCCGCAAGATGGCAGCCATCGGCTCCCCGGAGTTCCTGATCGCCAGCATCCGCAAGGTGGAGCTCGCTGCTCCTGCCGGCGTCACCGCTGCCTTCCCAGGACGCCGAAGAGTATTCGCCGAGGTTGACATGGTCAAATAGACTCGACCGTCCGAAGCCACTCACTAGTGATAGGAAACCTAACTTAGCGAGCTCAGTGCGAGCTGCATTATTTATTCACCTGAATGCAATCAGAGCGAACGGAAGAAGTTCCCAACCACATTTCCATTCTCCTCCCTATGTATATGCCCGTACATCCTCGTAGTTGCCGTCATTCATGCCAGCGTGGTGCCCTATGGAACGACTGACAGATCCCATGACGCTGCAGTGACTAGAGCCATACCGCAACTTCGTTCACTCCCCGCACGTGCGATAGGATAGCCGGGCGTTGAAGGCATTTCTTGATTCCTCCTTTATGGCTGGCTTTTCAGATCGGGAATCCAGTACCGATGATCGGTCACGCTTTCGTGCGCGTCACGGGCGAGTCCAGCATACTCATGCCGCGTGGCAATGGCGTGCAGCAGATCGATCGTCCCTCGCAGCGAAGCAATACACAACAAAACGTGTGGCCATGTCCCCCGTCACTCGCACATCAACGCTTCAACCATCTGACCCTCCCGTGCTTCCACGTATCGTGGCACGCCGCGAAAGCCGGTTGCAACCGCCGACGCACGCACGGCATTACAGTCCATGTACCTGTACGACAGCACGCAGCCCCATTCTCCATGAGATTCTCATCCATCGTCGATGGGCCATGGACCACGACAACACTGAACCAACGTGGTCCCCACGCCCAGCAGTTTCCGTCGAGTCAACACGAGGCGTCACGCCGATCGCTTCACACGCGACGACAGTGGCATATTCGCGCAAGGAATCCGACGACATCCCCGATAGAGTGACATCATAGTGACATCTTCGCTACGAAAATCGACCACCACAGATGCATGATGAGCAACCACACTTGCCATCAACAGTCTGAGATAGAGAACAGTTCCACGGCTGCGCCACGGTGGAGATTCCGTTGATCTGCAGCTCCAATCCGCATCATAGAGATGCGAGAGCAGAATGGTCCAACAGAACAGTTCGCTCTGGACAGCGGTGACAATAGTGAATCCATCATGCGTCCAGATCTCCCGAGAATGCCACTGGAGATCTATGGAACCCCCCTCCATCCACAACACCAAAGAGCATGAAGGCAGATTAAAACTTATCCTGCACGCTTACGAACCCACCTCCAGGCAGTCCAGTCACTGGACTCCAGTGTGTGTTGTGAGCGAAACTTCAAGGGGTGATCCAGCGATCGGCTCGATCATAAACGTTCCGGAAGAGCGCACGTATTTGGTTCTCAGACGGAACCAGTCCACCTGTTCCCACCCCTTTCCTGGTCGAACCTGGATGGCCCAACTCCCAAACTGAGAGCTCCCATCCATCTTCCTCTGCCCACGGCGACTCCCATCATGCGAATCCCTAGATGCTCTCCGTCACTGTGTGGACATTGTGCCCAGCCAGACAGGAATCCGTTGGCCTGAGCCTCATCAGGCTCACCGGCTGAGCATCGGAGCGAATCTCCTCCGCCTCTCCAAGATCGCCTCGGAGCCTGATTACCTGGTGGACATAGCCGCTCGCAGAGCAGCGCCAGGGAGGTGGTGCACTCACTCATCCATAGCGTCCATGCAAAGGAGCTGAGGCTGTTCAGGGGGCAAACCGCATCGACCGTAGTTGTATTTTCTTTTCGTTTCGTTTCTCATCTCGCTTCACTGTCTTCTCAAGGGCCGTTTTCCATCACCACGCAGCATCGACGCAGCGATTTCAGACACAGCAACCCGTGCTAGTTGATGAGTGTGATCGACCTCCGCAGGTTGCGCAATCGGCCGTCATCCGCCAAGAGCACTCGCTGCGAAACGCCTTCAGAAGCTTCAACGTGTGCGTCGCTTGGCCAACTTCAATGCAGGAAACTCGCCCCTTGATTGATGATGATCATGATGACGCTTGTCCAATGCGGTTCCTTCCTTCCCCTTCTTCCACCTTCCCACTTCACCTGAGCCGAACCAGAGCAAGCGTCACACGGCAACTCGATCCATTATGCGTTTCACAGGCAGCGTTCGAGCCACCAACAGGACACGCCGCTCGGCTTTCTCCCATCGTTCTTTCCGATTCCATCCAGTCACGAGGACGTGCTTATCACCAGCGCCGGTTCCAATCATTCGAATGCACCAAACGCCAGGGTCGATAGCACTCCAGTCGTCGACTCTTCCAAACTTCCTTCCTCTGCTTTCCAACGGGCGGGCCGAGGAACACACCCACTCGTTCGCTCATCGCTTCACCTTCCTTGCCACATCCTTCGAACCTCTCACGTTCTTCACTCTTCTTTGTTTGCTTGCTTTTCTCTCCGTTCACGTCCTTTTCTCTCTTCATCACTTGCCCGTCATCTCCACTCACGCAGCCATGACTAAGGCACCCTTCTTCATCGCTGCGCTGGATTCAAGTGTCTGCCACTCTACTTGCAGTACAAGTTACGGTCGATGACTGGCGGAATCGGGCGGATCTCCGTGCCCAGCTCTTGCTCAATACGGTACAAGTTGAAGCGATCCTCGTAGGTGATCATGTTGATGGCGAGACCCAAGTGGCCGAAACGACCTGATCGACCGATTCGGTGGAGATACGTCTCCGAGTTCTTCGGGAAGTCGAAGTTGATCACGACGTTCACAGTCTGGATATCGATACCACGCGTGAACAGATCCGAGCACACCAAGTGACGCGTCGCTCCGTTGCGGAATTCGTGGAAGACGCGGTTGCGGTGCGCCTGGTTCATCTTGGCGTGGATGTAAAAGCACGAATAGCCCAGCTCCGTTACCTTCTTCGCCAGCAGCTCGACACGGTTCACCGAGTTACAGAAGATGATCGACTGGTTGATGTCCAATTTCGAGAACAGCGTGTTGAGGCAGTGCACCTTCTGGCGCTCCTCGACGAATGCGTAGAACTGGGAGATACCCTTGAGCGTGAGCTCGTCCATGAGGTTGATTTCGTACGGGTTCTCAATGAACTTGTCCTTGAACGCCTTGACCGTCACAGGGAACGTGGCCGAGAATAAGCAGATCTGGCGCTTCTTGGCCGTGTGGTTCAACAGTTGCTCCAGCAGAGGCTGGAACTCGGGCGAGAGCAGCTTGTCGGCTTCGTCCATGATCACGGTCGCGCACTGGCTCAGATCCGCGACTCCCTTATTTGCGAGATCCATGACACGGCCTGGCGTGCCCACAAGGATGTGGACGGCGTTGTACAGACGCATAATGTCATCCTTGAGGCTCGTTCCACCCGTCGTGACCATGCACTCGACGCCCATGTGCTTGCCCATCTCCTTGACGATGGCAGAGGTTTGCAGCGCGAGTTCTCTTGTGGGCACCAGCATCAGCACTTGAATGTGGTTCTTGGTCGTGTCGGTCTTCTCTAAGCACGGGATGATAAACGCCGCCGTCTTGCCCGTGCCGTTCTTCGCACGGGCCATGACGTTACGGCCGGCCAAAATGATCGGAATCGCTTCTTCCTGGATGGGCGACGGGCGCTCAAAACCCTTCTCGAAAATGCCCATCAGCAGCTCGCGCTTGAGGAAGTAGTCTTCGAACTCGTTGCCCTTGACATTGGTCACGTCCTCGGTCTGGAAACGCGTGTCTTTCACGGGACGCTTCAAAGTCTTCTTCCAGTCTTCGTCCTCGTACTGCGTGATCGCCTGTTCGCTCGCCATGGTGTCGTTGCGTGCAATGCAGAGAGGGTAGTGCGTTGTTGCCTAGAGGGGAGTTGCTAAAATGCCGAGGCTAGACACCAATCAAACGGAGAAAAGACGTAAGATACCGAGGCGATTCCACAGCAACCAGACACGCTACGACGGTGCAAGCACCACGCAGCGATGCGCTGTGATGCGATGGGTTGAATGGTGCACGTACATGTGAGCTGCGTGCGAATCCTGCTGCAGGAGATGGCGTGGACGCAGGCGCTCGCGAGATGGGGAGGTGTTCCGTATGCGCGGTCGTTGGCTTTTGGCTCGCGATTCTCTGTGCGGAAACAACCACAGGAAGGGGGAGGGGGGGCTCCAATACAAACATCAAGTCATCATAAATTCAGCCAATCAGGAACCGTCACTATGAAAAAACGGGGGCTGCCCACAACCTCAACGAATCCCTCATTTAGAAACTTCGTCTTGGTCAATGTATGGAATGCTGCTACTTAAGGGTACTGCTTCATTTTGGTTGGATCGGCTCTCAATACAGGACCCTCTCGCCTGGAAACGACACGAAAATGACGGATTCCGAGAAGTCAAATCCCTTCCATGCAGGCTCTGTATCGCGGCGTGTTCGCATTCACAAGGGTCAAGGAGGGATGCCAGAAGAGGTTCAGTGTGTTTATGGTTTGTATCACATTGAGTTCGTTCCGTGTTGACTTGAAAAACGGTGGTTAAGGAAGGCGACGCTGAGTCACTCTACGGAATGGGCTGCCACACCAAGCAGCTCTTCGTACGAGACTCCCTGCAGCAGCGATGTTGTGTATGAGTGTGTGGTGCCAGTGTGGGTGGCCATGGGCCGAAGGATCGACTTGCAAGTGCCGCGCTTAACGCTGCATGGCAGCGCTGGACGAGTGCGATCGTCGACGCTCCTGAGGAGCAAACTTGGGCATCGCCAAGACCTCGGCGTCGCCCGTGCGACGCGCACCAAAGCCACGCGTGCCGTCAGGTCCCAACGCCTGACGGTACTGCTGGCTGCTGCTTCCGTTGGGAGTCGTCGGGCCTGGCGAAGGAGCGCCACTGCCCAGGAACGAGTTATTCGTCGGAGGCGAGGAGCTGAGTCGAGGCGACGACAGGTTGAGCTTTGGACGCGTGCCACCGTTGGAGCTCGAGCGGCCACGGAACGTCACTGGCTGCGCTGGCGCAGGAGCTCCGACCGTAGCCGATCGGTTGCGGCCTTCCCATCGCGAGGGCGAGGCAGCAAAGTAATCCTTCTGCTGGTTGGCGGGACTGGCCTCCTCCGTGTTCAGGCTCACTGGCGGACGGAACTCGAGCTTGACCTTACTCGCGTACTTACGGCCGCTCTTCTTGTTCTTACCGACCGTGAACGACACATAATCGCCCGCGCGGATATCCATCGACCCGTCCTCATCTGGGATGAGACGGAACGAAATACACGCCGTGTCCAGACGTGTCGGTGTGATGAGACCACCAGCACCACGGATCGAGTACACCGTGCCAGTGCTCACCTTGCCCTCCTTCAGGTTCTCCAGGCCTTCGCCGACCGAGTCAACGTGGACCGGACGCACTGTGACCGCCGACGTCGACTTGGCGCGACGGCGATCAGCAACTTCAACAGGGAACATCTTCTGCTTGAGCTTCTCCGAGTTGGTACCGTCGAAGAGCACGACCTGCAGGCCCGTGCGCCAGTTGTACGAGTCCGACAGCGTAAGCACCGCGTGCTTGGCCATTTCATCGTCCACAAACTCGATGATGGCATACGTCTCACCGGCAATGATCGGTGGCTTCAGTACGGCGTTGCGGCCCGTGGTCGAGTTCTTCTTGAGCAAGCGCAAGTAGGTAATCTCGCCACACTGCGAGAAGTTCTCACGCAGCGACGCGACAGACGCGTCCTCTGGGAGGTTGTACGCAATGGCCGTGCGGGCCAACTTGCCGTGGTAGGTCTGATCTGGAGGCAGCGGGTCCTTGCGGCACACCATCGTCTGGTCCTCGTTCATGATCAGCTTGGTCGAAAGCTCCAGCGAGTTGCGGATCTGTTCGAGGTCGGTCGAGAGCTTCTTCACGCGACCGAAAGACGCCAGGAGATCCAGCTTGACTGTAAATGCAACATCACACACCCAGTTAGTTTCTCGAACGCACTGCACTCTGCAAGTACGGAATGACACGTACCATAGCCTTCCATGTTCATGTTCTTGAGCAAAAAGAGATCGCCGAGCAGGTTTTCATCGCAAAAGTAAAACTCGAGCTGGTCGCAGATCGTACGCAAGAACGTCGCCGGCAGCACGCCGTTCGACTTGTCCGAGCCGTCGCTCGGCTCGTTCTCCGGCTCCGTGAGGTGCAGCGACTGGAGGTCATTGATATGCGCCGACGTGAGCTGCGATCCGATCGATCCGATCGATCCGAGGTGGCTCGACGGCGCGGTCTCCAAATCGCCAGGCGTCATCAGGTGGAGCGATGGGGGCAGTGGTGGCTGGTGCGGCGCGTGCGCTGCCGCTGGCGCCGGGGTCGAGGTCACGACGCCCGTGTCGTCGTTGTAGCTCCACGTCATACCGAGGTTGGCCGGTGGAATCGGCGCCGATCGCGAGCGATTCCGGCCGAAGGAGTAGTACTGCGACGCGAGCTGCGCCATGACGTCAATGTCGTTGTTCATCGTCGCTGCGCTCGTTGCCGAGGAGGATGGAAACTCGAATGCGCGTTGGATCGCGCTGCCCGCCGTAGAGACGGACGCGTTGCGCGTCGCCGTGGAGACGGAAGCGGAGACCGAGGACGACGACGTAGGAGTGGAGCTGCCCATACGAAAAGCTCCGTGGATCTTATCTTCGCCAGCTGGTGGACGGCGGCCGACGGAGCCGAACTGGTCAGTTGGCGTGGACGTCGACATGGCTTCTTGGGTTGTGAAGGACCAACTGACTGGCTTTTAGACGCGGCGGCGCAGGAGGGGAAGGGAGAACACTGGGAAGGGAAGGGGGTGGTGTGTTGGTTGTTGGTCGGAACGAACGGATCGAGAGACGATGACGAGTGCCGAGGAGGGGGGGGGGACAACGAACTTGCACCGAGGCTTCAATCTGGTCCTGTCTGTCTGTTGGTCGGTCTGTCTGTCTGGTGGAACCAAGAACCAAGAGAACAGGAGCTGCATCAGAACATCGGGAAAAAAACACACCAACAAAACCAACCAACAACAGCAGATGAGGGAGGCAGGGAGTGAACACCGACCGGAATAAAACGTGGAAACAGCTGGCAGCGACGACGCGCGGCACAGGATCTTTCGCGACGGTGGTGAGTTGAGGGCGTTGGCACGATGGATCCAACGAAAGGCACGATGGCGAGCACGCACGAAGGCACGCCGAGTTGGAAATGCGGTCTCTGGCGGGCAGAGTAAGATAGCGACGAGCGGCGAGGATCAACCCACAATCTCCAGCAAAAGCAAATGCGACGCGGGGCTCGTGTGGATGGCGCGCGCCTGGTTTCTTCTACCGATACAAGAGACTTCGTCGATCAGTCGCCGAACCGGCGCATGCGCCAGATCCTATAAAAAGAATGCCAAGAACGCACCGAAGCCAACGCAGCGGATGGGTTGTCGAGGCAAAGGGCGGAACACTGGACGCGTTCCCACGCAGTTCCCGCTCAACACTATCAGTTCCAACCAGCTGGGGGGGGAACGAATGCGAATGTGTTGTTTGATGGAGGTTGGGGCGATGCGATCTTTCGTCTCAATCAGTCAATCCGATCAATCGCAGTGAGACGGAGAGTGGGAAGTAGGTGGAGAGACCTGCGGTCTCGTGGCGAAGGGGTCCCGAGAGCTTGCTTTCGGGGGCGAGGCTGGCGCTTTGCGGTGGTTTATGGGAGACCTGCGATGTTGAGGTTGAAAGGAGGGCAGAGCGCAGTCGGAGAGAACAGGCCGACTGGGAACGCACGCAGACGATCCCCCGCGCGAGTGACATCCAACGGCTGGTGCTATCTTCAACAAACTGCTGTAAAACCTTGGGTGCCATAGAGTAAAACCCTAGTGCAGCCATGCGAAAGGGGGGTGTATGGAAACACAGAGGAAAAAAACATCTGATCAAAACAGTTTAAAACACTTTTGGGGGAGGGGCTTGTATTGCGAGCAAGATCACTTGCTGACCTCAGCTTCAACTTCTCCAGTGCTTGATGCGCAAAGTTTCAGCAATCGACATGATCATGTTAGTGGCGGCAGCTTCGTGGATGCTGCCGGTTTACTGCCTTTACTGCCTTGCGGCTGGTCCAACGTGGCATTGCCACCTCCTACGTTTCCATTTACAGCCCCGCTCTTGAAGGCATTTTGCTGAACATGAAAGTACACCGTCCATCAATTAGCCAGGAGCTCAACATCAGTTGAGGCTGGCTAGGCATCCTCACCTGCTCCTTGTAATTGGACACGATGTAGTCGAGGTCCATGATACGAGAGGCGATCACCTTCAGCAGGCTCTGCATGTACTGGCTGATGTCCATGTCCTGCTCCCGCAGCACCGGCAGCTTGTCGCCGAGGCTGAGGCGACACCGATTGTACAAGTTGGTCACCGTCATGATGATCTGTCCTGACTCGCGACTGCGGTCGTTGGAGATGCGATCATTACGCTGGCGATCCAGATCCAGCTTCATGGCTTCGGTACGCAGCCCCTCCAGGTGCTGCTGGTAGCTATGGTAAGCGTCACACGCTGTCAGCATCCTTTGCGGAGACTCTACGGCAGAAGACTATGACCACACACCCATGGATGCTGCTGTTCTGGACGAGCACGAGGTTCTGCGTCTCCACCTTCAGTTGACGGATCTTTTGCCGCAGTTGATCGGTCTACAAGGCCAAGGAGGTCCGGAGAGAAGGTCACCAAGCAGCTCCTACGCCACCAAGTTCTATGATAACCACGTACATCGACCTCTGCCAGTCGCACTTGGTTCTTGAGATCTTTATTCGTGTCTACTAGCGTCGCATACCGGTTCAGAATGTCGCCGATCTCTTCGTACTCGCCGTCGGAGGCGTCCACCGTCGCCTCCAAGTACATGCGATACTTCAGTAGTTGATCTGGTCACTCACACCCGACATCATCAGCCACACAGCACTCAGCACTCTGTAAACCAACTATCTCGATGTGTACCTCGTTTCTTTTCCAGCGCTTCACGCTCCTTCAGGTCCTTCTCGAGCTGCTGCATGAGCTGCTTCTTGCGTAGCTCATTGGTCTCTGCTAGTCGGTGTTCCGATTTGGCTTTGAGCTCTGCTCGTGTTCGCTTCGAGTCGTTTTCTTTGATAAACTTCTCGAACCGCGTGACCTGGTCTTTCATCTCCTGCTGCTTGCGCTCTAGCTCCCGCTGCCTCCCATCACATGCCTCCATACGCTGGCCGTATTCTTCTTTCATAAAGTCCAGCGCGTCGTCGATCTCCCGCATCTCCTTCCGCTTCTTCAGCAACAGCGTAGACTGTGCCATTTGGGACACGCCCGAGACCACCGGCTCCATGTCATTGATCTCTCGCGCCGGGTTCTTGGAGTTGCGAATACGTGCCTCCGTAAGGAAGACGCCGCCGCCGCCTTCCTCGAGCGTATTGTTGCCATGGTCTCCCATACTCAGCGAGGGTAACTCTACGGAAGCAAATGCAGGTTCACTCGCTTGGTCACGCGATTGCTGCTGTGTTCCTTCACAGCCAGCAGGATGGATGGAGTCCTTCGGGTTATAAATACTGGCGCGACACCAACACCAAGAGAATCAAAACTGTGTATGTAGTAATTTAACTCTTCCGATCCATTGGAGCTCACGCTGGACGAGGATGTGTCAGTGAGACTGACAGCCTTCTACACGGTAGCTGCACCATACTCTTGAGTGTTGGCTACTTCACGGTCCTGTCGAACCAGGCGATCACTTCCGTCTTGGGTTGTCGGATGGCTGCGAATCGTGCTTGACGCCAGTCTACCTCGTCGGGCACTCGCAGATGAGCCCACTGCAAGAGGCGCCAGTGCTCAGTCACCCCCAACAACTTACTTAGCTGCTCTCGGTCTCGTGTGAAGATTTCACGGTGGTGCGAGTAGAGGTGCTCGAGCAAGCGCACATCCGCGGCCGTGACTGCCCCGCGCAGCAACGTAGACGGACTGTCGTCCTGGGGACCCAAGCACATACCGTCACAACGCGACTCATGTGAGTGGCGTAGCAGCCAGCGGCACGTATCCAACACTGGCCAGCTAGTGTCGAATAACCCGCCCACGAAACGGTAGCTTACTGTTCGTAACAACTTCTGCAAGACGCACGACGTACACACCTCGTCACTGTGTTCGTGAAGCCACACCAACACTTCGAGCTGTCCCGATGCCGCCGCAGCTAACATCGCCGTCACACTGTCGCTCTCATACCTGTTAGCGTGGAGCCACTGCACGATACGAAGATGTCCTTTCGCTGCTGCTTGCTCCATGGCTGCTACTGTGCAACCTTCGCGTCGATTCGCATGCAGCCACTCGACGACGTCAAGATGGCCACCTTGGGCAGCCCCATCCATGGCTCGCCTTGTGCACCCTTCATGTCGATTCGCATGGAGCCACTTAACGACGTGCAGGTGCCCGTTCGACGCAGCACTATTCATTGCTGTCGTCGTGCAGCCTTCACTTCGATTAGCGTGAAGCCACTGGACGACGCGTAGAAACCCGCGTGAGGCGGCCCTGTCTATAACATCCGTCGACCATGAACCATGGCAGTTTGCAGGCATCCACACCAAATGATCCAACCACACCTCTTCGCAGTCGGTAATGATGCCGAGTACCGGAGCTTGAATCGAGCGGAAGTGACGGCACAACCAGCGAGCGCCTTCGTTGTAACTGGCGTAGATGTTCCGGTCCCCTGGAGTCAGAAGCTCAACATCCCACTGGATGAACTTGGGACCTCCGGGACGAGCTGAATTGTACTCAAACATGTATCGGAACGACCGACACATTCGACTCGTGATCATCCTCTCAACCACAGCTTCCGTGCCGGGCTGAAGCGACGCGCGGATCAGCGCCAGCTTGACGTCGTGTTCACTCAGCTTGCAACCGCTCTCCGCCAAGTACTTAATCACCTCCATGCTCTCAGTTGTCGTTCGCCATGCAGCTTTCTCCAGCACTTTGTGAGCAATATCTTTCGTCAGGAGACCAGCTTCATGGAACCACTTCGTGAGCTCTACACAAGACGCCAGCGCAGCCATTATCGGCATGACGGTGTATCTTGATAGGGCCAGAGGAGAGATCCCTTGTTCAAGCAGCCACTGCACCACACGCAACGTGTCTATCTTGGTGATCTCGCCAGCATCACTCACGGCAGCCTGCAGGCACGCGAGGCACAGATTCGCGAGGCCTGGTGGGCAGCAGAGAAGGTCATGGCGATTCTCGACGACCCATTGCACCAATTCCAGCGATCCTGAAGACAACGCGACCTTCAGAGACCACACAACGAGTGGCTCGGGGTGGAAGGTGTGAATCCGCTTCGCCATGGCGAGGTCGTTGGCCTTGATTGCAGCATCCAAAGCTCGTGCAAACCAGTGGTCACGCAGTGTGTCATCGACTTGCTTGTCATCGATTACACGAGAAGCCACGCGATCCAACAACCGGAGAGAGCCGCTTCTGGCAGCGGATCCCAGGGAGACGTGCGGGGATACATCGAGACACTGCGAGAGAAGCTCGACGACGTGGCTTAGAACGGAAGCGCCGGGGTGGACAAGGCGCAGCGTCGCCTCTGCTTGTGCCAGCGGGGGAATCGGCGGTCGTGGTTCTCGCTCCATGGGTGCGATGCAAGCGCCGCCACTCGCCAACGGAGGTGAGCAAGGCGGAACGCGATCTGAAGTGAGACCGCACGGTCTAGAGCGAATTGGCACCGCTCTCCATGCAGCGCAGCGCAGGTTCGAGTGGAATGGGTGCGGCAGTGGGATTCTGAACGAACTCAATGCGATTCGATTGGTCAAAACGCACAATAGGTGAGACCGCGCGGTGAGACTGAGTCTCACCACGCGGACTGAGACGAAGACCATGCTGCAGGCATCGAGAGTAGCTCACCACCGTGAATCTCAGCGGGGCTGTGATGGCGATGGCAATGGTGAGCGAGACATTGTTGGTGGTTCGTCTTCTCCTCCAAGCCACTGGTCGTATCTTCAAAGAGCATGAGCTGCTCGGTCTGCGAGACGAGTCCATCCACACATCGTTCGCAGCCAGAGAAGACCCCGTCACACACTCCTCCGCGAGGCATGGCGTGCTTGCCTTGCCCGATACATGCAGTCCGCATCGCGAAGGAGCACGTGACAGCCGACGCGGGAACTTCGGAGAAGCTGTGAATGGATTAGAAGAGCAACCTTTGAGCGCTCTCCGCGAGGGAAGACGTGGCTGGGTGAACTTGTGCACTGCGAGTCGCAGTGCGACGTCAACAGCTCACGTACCGATACCGTGACGAGGTCGAGATGGTGGTTGGCCATACTCTGATTGTGAAAGCCACCTCAGGTCGCAAGGCCACGTTAGTGTGAGAATGCGATCCGCGGAGTGGAGAGTCAGGCAGTGGAACCTCCATGTACTTCAACCTACGTAGCTTCAGGCTGCAGTGGTTCAGTTCATTGACTGCCATTGGTCGCGATCGTATTGACAAGAACCAATCATGAGTTCATCTGAGTGCGAGGTGGCAAGTGAGCCGTCGTGACGAAGCATGGTGACACCTTCAACGTCACGCACGCACGACCGCTGAAGATTGGAAGAGCAGCGAGAAGGAAGATCATCGAAGCGACCCCCAGC
>JAADVE010000516.1:0-17403 GCA_023334595.1 Pythium utonaiense
ACCCTCTCGAAGCTTTCCACCAGCAGTCGCCAGGAAGCACAACTGCGAGGTGCTGAGCGGACTCCGGCTCATTGTGTTTAACTGGTGATGGTGACTCGCAGGGTTGAATGAAAGCCGTGTGAATATAACTGTATTGTGTAGGTCAGTGATGGGAACACCTTGCTGGAGTATCGATACCATAGCATTGGCAACCTTTCCTCCATGGGTCCTCACGCGAATCACAGTTCGCTTCCTCCACTCTGAAGCGCTGATTGGTCCCATCGCGTGGCGAGCAAGTCTTGGATTGGCTAGGAGACGCACGCGCTGCCCGCACGAGGAGAAAAGGGGTCATCACAGAGCAACTTCGAAGTGCCCGGCTATGTGCAAGACGGTGAAGCGTTGGTGTCACTTTCTGTGATTGGCACCGACGACTGGAAGCCGTGCCTGTCGCCTTCTACAGTCATACATCACAGTGCTGTCGTGTAGGCCTGTTGTGCATCTTAGTCCACGTGGATCGACTGATTGGGACGAGTGGACCGCGGTGAGCGAGCATCTCACAACAGTGGACCCACCAGATTCAGCCCTTGTGGTCGAGACCCCAATCGTGTAGGGTCAACGCGGTCAATCGCATCGAAACCATTCTTCAATTGGCTCGACTCCACTCAACACAGCACCAGCAACATGAAGATCAATACCCTCGCGCTGTGTGTCGTTGCCCTGGCTGTCGCAGACGCAGCTCGCGCTCGCCCATTCGTCCACCACGGCGTCCACCGCCAGCTTGAGAAGCAGAACACTGTGGATATCGTCGTGACGATGCGCGAATCACCACGTGAGGCATTTGAAAGTCTGGAGGCCTTGAACTTTCCGTCACGTGCTGCCAAGATCTCACACATGGTCACAAGTCTGGAGACACTGGCAATCAACAGCCAGCGGGGCATCGACCAGATCTTGAACCGGGAATCGGCGTCCACGCAGCCTCTGTTCGAGAGCGCACACTTGTCGTGGTCAACAAACGCTCGTTACATCAAGGGTGCGAGCTTCGAGTTGGTGATGGCGCTGGCTGCAGTCCCAGAGATCCAAGAAATCCGTGAGGAAGAGATCGTGTACTTGGACACCGGGCTTGAAGACGCCGCCGACGCGGACAACACCACTTCACCAGTGATTTCTTCGCCTGTGCAGTGGGGTGTCAAGCACATCGGAGCTGACCGAGTGTGGCAGGACAAGACCACGGGCGAAGGCGTCGTCGTCGGCAGCATCGATAGTGGTGCTCGTGCAACTCACGAGCTGCTCCGTGACAGCTTCCGTAGTGAGTACGGTTGGTACGCGCCGTTCAACAAGACCTCCGTCCCGTACGACGTCGTGGGCCATGGCACTCACACGATCGGTACGATGGTCGGCGCTGGCGGCATCGGTGTCGCTCCAGGGGCCAAATGGATCTCGTGCATGGCGTGCCCGTTTGCATGCCCAGAGTCGGGTCTTGTCCAGTGTGGAGAGTGGATGCTCTGCCCGACGGACAAACAGGGCAACAACAAGGACTGTTCTAAGGCGCCGCACGTCATCAACTGCAGCTGGCAGATGAAGAAGAGCGAAGTCTACACTCCAGTGGTGAACGCGTGGCGCGAAGCTGGTATCATTCCAGTGTTTGCCCAGGGGAATAGCGGACCAAACTGCGGTACGCTGGTGTCACCAGGAGACTTCCCCAACGTGATCGGAGTCGGCAACATCGCTGTGAATGGCTCACTTTCACGTACGAGCAGCCGTGGGCCATCAGTTTCGGGAATCGTGAAGCCTGACCTCACAGCTCCAGGCGTGGAGGTGCTCTCCGCCGGACACAAGAATAACACGGGATTGGCTGTGAAGTCTGGCACTAGTATGGCAGCCCCACATGTTGCTGGTGCTGTTGCCCTGCTTCTCAGCGCCCAGCCTGGTCTCACGTATGATGAGGTGTATGCGATCCTGACCAGCACTACTGACCAAGAAAACGTCAACAAGAACGCCACCAACTGTGACAACACGACGGAGCTCAACTGGCCAAACGCTAACTACGGCCACGGCATCCTGGACGTCTTTAGCGCCTACAGTGGCGCTCGCCCAACGCCGCTACCGACCCCGACGGACGCGGCATCAGCTGAACCCTCCACCGAGCAACCAACGGAAACTCCCGTTCCAAGTGTCCTCGCGTAGACAGATAGCCACTCACGGTTTGATAGGAATTCTGAATGACCATGTTTTCGATCTCCATTTCGATATGCTTCTTCATAGCCTCCACAATAACTCGAGATCCAGTGCAATCGACCAGTGTCATCTTCTTTATCAGCTTGAGCTTCAGGAACGCGAGTACGCAGCGTGCAATCGCTTCCAGAAAGGCGAGAGGATGTGGAGAATCAATGCCTTTACTTTTCTCGCGTGGTTGTTTCCATGCAGGCATTCGTTGCGTATCCACCTCCGGCTTGAGGCGCGCGTCTTCGTTGTCATCCACTTGAGCAGAGACACCAAGTCAACAACCAATCGCTGGACTTTCTCACAATACTGATCTCTGATTGGCTCTTAGATGGCTACAGATTCGTTTGATTGGCCGGAGGCCGATCTTTGATACAGTTGACAGAGTCGTCCACTTTCGTGACTGATCGGAGGAGATGGGCACGCCCGACCAGGTCTGCCAGTCAACGAGATGAGCTGATGATGATCATCCAGCCACGTCATCGCGTAACCACGACTTCGCTTCGGTTGCATTTCTCAACTCCACCGAACCCACGACTCAGGACTTCGAAGGCGGCGATTTTCATGAGACCCTCGCTTCTAGCTCTGCTGGTAGCAGCGTGGGCTGTGCTCACGTCTAGCTTTAGTGACGCGGTCCGTATCCACCGAGGTGTCCATCGTCAGCTTCAGCAGGATGGGCGTGCGGACATTGTCGTCGTCATGAGGACAACACCGCACGAGGCGTTCGTCGCTGGTGACACCAGTTCACCAGTGTCTCGTGGGGCCAAGATTAGCAGTCTCGTACAGACACTGGAGACGCGAGCTGCTGCAGCACAAGAGGGCATTAACAAGCTGCTCGCACGAGAGGCTGCAACGGCCACGCCGCTCTACGAGGAACAGCATTCTTCGTGGATCATGAATGCTCGATATTTCCAAGGAGCGACGTGGAACTTGGTCGAAGCCTTGTCATTACTTCCTGAAGTCGCCGAGATCCGTGAGCAAGAGACATACGAAATCGACGACAACGCGCAAACAAGGTCTCTTCATATTGCAGTCAATGCGTCCACGAATGAGTGGGGAGTGGGCCGCATCAAGGCACCGCAAGTTTGGGCGGAAGGTATCAACGGCTCGGGCATCGTCGTTGGCAGCATCGATTCTGGAGTGCGGTCCACGCACCAGCTACTCCAGCGCAACTTCCGACGAGACTACAGTTGGTTCTCGCCTGGTGATCGGTCATCTTCGCCCCAGGATCTAGTTGGTCATGGCACTCATACCATGGGCACGATGGTCGGCGCTGATGGTATTGGCATTGCCCCTGGGGCTCAGTGGATCGCGTGCGTCGCCTGTCGAACGACGTGCACCGAGGCTGCGATCGTGCAGTGTACTGAATGGATGCTCTGTCCGACGGACACGAATGGCAACAACAAGGACTGTTCTAAGGCCCCGCACGTCATCAACAATAGCTGGAGTACACGCAGCGGCAGTACGACCCACAAACCTGTGATCGACGCGTGGGTCGCTGCTGGTATTGTACCAGTCTTCTCCAACGGCAACAAAGGACCAACGTGCAGCACTGTACAATCACCGGGTGACTACGATAATGTCATCAGTGTCGGAAACGTTGCCATCAACGGATCACTCTCCCAGTCGAGTAGCCGAGGGCCATCCCTTGCTGGTCTGATCAAGCCTGACGTGTCAGCGCCGGGGCACCAGATCGTATCAGCGAGCAACTTGAACGATCAGGATCTTGCACTCATGTCGGGTACAAGCATGGCAGCACCGCACGTCGCAGGAGCTGCAGCTCTACTCCTGAGTGCGAAACCCGGGCTCTCTGCCGCTGAGGTCCGCCAGCTTTTAACGTCTACCGCTGACACAGTGAACACTGTGGATATCGTTTCTGATTGCGAGGGTGTTGGATTGAATCCTGTTTCGTGGCCCAACAACATCTATGGATACGGTATCGTGGACGTTTATGCAGCGTACCGAAAGATCGTTCCAACACCTACACAGCAACCGTCTCCTCCGACACCTTCGCCTTCTCCATCGATAACGACACAGACGCCAACAACTCCAGCTCCTGTACAACCAAGTGCGTGCTCGCTTGAATACCAGGTTGACATCGTCGGGGGTGATATTGGAAGTGTACTGAGCAGCACTGCCAGTGGATGCTGCAGCCTTTGCTTCGAGTATGCCAAGTGCCGTGCGTTCACATGGAGTAGCTACAACGGTGGTACTTGCTGGTTCAAAGACACAGCGACGGGCCCTCGCAAGACAACTTCCGACACAATCTCAGCGGCCGTGGACCGTGACTCCAGTGGACCATGCCGAGTTGCTGCAGACGCAGACTTTGCGGGGAATGATCTAACAAGCGTAGCAAGTGGGAGTCCTGGACCCTGTTGTTCGTTGTGCGCTGAGCGCCGTTGGCAAGGATGCAAGGCATATACGTGGTCCAACTACCAGGGCGGAACCTGTTGGCTCAAGACAAGCCAAGGCACGACAACTAAGTCTCCAGGTCTTCAGTCAGGTGTGTACGGTATCTAATGCCGTACTGTACAATTCGCGCGAAAGAGGATACGATTCATATGAAGTTGAAGTCGAAGACGTTCTTGTGGTAGAGAGAAGGTCTCACTTGAAGCCAATCTAGCGCACCTGTAGAGGAGCCGCTAAGGCTTAGAACCAGCATCCATGCAGCTGCACTCGCTCACCACCCCATGACACTGTTCAGATGTAGTCAGCCCAGCCTGTTGCTGGTATTCTTGGAGACACGAGTGTTTCCATCTCCGGCTGTCAGCACGGACAGCACTATAAAGCACTGAACGCTCTGAGACTCTAACCCACCAGCTTGGTCAGTGCAGTGGCTGTAAATATTCGCACCATGCGAAACGCATGGTACTGAACTGGCCATTGACATTGGATACGAGTGGTAGATCTCATGACGACGTGCTATGAATACCAGCAGTCGTGAATGAGAAAGCGCAAGCGCATACTGAACCAGGTATCAGCTGTAGTCGAGCAGGATGGCCACCACGCCAGAGGCCTCTACGACCACGTGGTCGCTGCAATACGCACGAACGGTATGATCTCATTTTGGGCATGGCGTGGTCTCAGTAGTGCAGCCCCCATGGATGCTGTTACCTCACGCCGGAATCTCGCTCTTTCTTACACGATCACTAGGGGTTTGCCAGCGCAGTTCTGAATATAAACAGCGTGAACTAGACTCAGGCCGGACAGGGCAGGCGTGTCGACTCCATTGAGGCACTGAGACGCCTCGACCACAGAAACCCCAAGTATTGACGGTGCGGGCCGAAGCATATGAGACGAATCCATGTGGCAGAGCACTAAAATGGCGGCTGAGGCATCCGCATGGCTCAGTACACGATCTTGCGCGACTCACTGGGGCAGTGACTCTACGTGCCGCGGCAGAGCTTTGGTGTAGGGGCCAGTGGCTTAGCGCTGTGGAGAGGAGGAGATCGCCACCAAGACGGGATTCAACAGCAACCGCAAACCACATTCCCGCTTTTGCATCCTTCCGCACAGCAGCGTCCGGCACCCGAATCAAAGACTGCGGAGCCTGCATTTACGGCGGCTAAAATGCTACTACCAAGTCGATTTATCCTCATCGCGGTCGCTGTCATCGCGAGTCTCCAGGAGACAACCGCGACAGGAGACTACATCCAGTCCGTGGTGACAACACCGGTGTACTCCAAACCTAGTCCGACCATTGCCCCCGCAACCGTTCAACCAGCGTACCCAGCTACGCCTGTGACGACTGCGCCAGCGGCCTCGTCGGGCGGCAACGGCCCAGTGACGACGGCTCCATTGACGACCGCTCCAGCGACGAAGGCGCCAGTGACCACTGCGCCAGTGACGACGACTGCCGCTCCAGTGACCACGGCTCCTGTGTCCACGACGGCCGCTCCAGTGACCACGGCTCCTGTGGCCACGACCGCTGCTCCAGTGATCAAGGCTCCAACTCCAAACCCTGCTGCTCAGTACGTGGGTGTGACGCCAACGATGGCTCCCGTTGTGGTCGGTTCTTCGGCGTCAAAGGACGTTGGATTTTCGTCGACTCCTAACTCTACCAAGAAGGCGAAGTCAGAGAAGTCTGAACACCACAAGCGTGGCCACAAGAAGCACCGGACCTCTGCTCCGCCCTCATCGGCCAACAACGCTCCAGTCTACCAGCGTTCTTACTAGACTGCTTTACGCAGCCCGGTATACCTGTGTCCGGACTAGATCTCCTGTGTAGTGCATATCTCTGGATGTTTGCATATCGTGCGTCATGAATGAAGTGGTTGCATTTGTTTACAAAGGCTTTCGTTTTCATAGGCTTTTATCGAAGCATTTGAACCAACACCCTCATCCCATAGTATCTGTATTTCGTGGTTATTGATTATTGAAGGTTCTGTGCTCGTCGTTGTCGATGGAACCCCGTTTGTCCCCACGACTGCACTCGGTGGGGGGGGGGGCTTCTTGCATCGTGCGCCTCGCATGAGATCGCTGTGCATGAATGCCACCGGATCAGCGAAACATGGTACTGTAGATAGCGATTCGGCTGTGTGACCTCTGCGATGGAACTTCACAACGATGAGCTCTGTTCGTCGACGCCAGCTGGTCGCACCACGGTCTCACTTCTACAGTTGATCGGAGACCTTCATGTGATACGGCGATGCACCACAAAGCCAGACTCAGGCGATCCAAAAAGACATTGCAGATGGCGTTCAGATCGTACGTGGTTGTGGCTGTTCATGACGACAACCCTCGCCAACTGGAACGACGCACCAGGCCACAGACTCTCTACCAGGGTCTTCTCTACAGCACACCGCCTGCCCTTCCTCGACATGCTGCTTCTTGTGGTCATTGCTCCTTTTCGCATGCGGCTGCTTCACATCGTCAGGCCACCATTTTCTCTTTCGTCCTCGGACGCTTGAGCCTCTGCAGTAAAGTGCAGCCAGCCCAAGTCGAGCTTAATCTCTTCACGCCCGCCGAGTAGAACGAGCGTGGAAGCGTATCTGGCAAGAGTCTCGAGGCCAAGGGCGAGAAGCGCGCGAGTGAAAGAAGCCGATCGCGTCCACCTCTAGAGAATCATGGGCCTCGCCCTGGCCTCTAGGCTTGTACTCGTACTGGCGCTTGTAGTTACGGTCGCGTGTGTGCGTGGCGAGCCGAAGAACACCAATCTGGGTATCACGTTCACAGGTCAAGATGCGCTTGGTGGGTTGAGTTCAGATGGAAACTCCGCCGTGCATGCGTTGGATATCGCGGGTGAAGCTTCCAGGCCGTCTCCTACTCCACAGTACTCATTTGAGCGGAAGACTCCGACGCTTCCGCCCAATGGAGGCCCTGGATCGAAGCGCCCCGAGACGTCCGCGCCAAACAAGGGCTACACCTACACAGGCGACAGTTCGAAGCCACCAGGCCGGGTGACACCGACCTTGACGAACCCACCGTCCCAACCACCCAAGAAGAACGATGGCCCTGAGAATGGACCGAAAACGCCAGTGCCCACAGCACCAACGCGAAAGCCGGCGCCTGCAGCTCCTGCGAATACACCGGCACCACCGTCAGTTCCGATGGCTCCGAAACGGGATCCTTCGCCGGGTAATGCACCTTCGAATCCTGAGACGGGTGTGTCACAACCAGTCGCACCGCCCTCCTCGAAACCACCAAGCCCTCCTCCACCCCCGCCCCCGCCTCCAGCTCCGCCGAGTCCGCCGGCAACGACTCAGCCGCCGAAGACATCGCCACCGGCAACTCAGGCGCCGCCGCCACCACCACCGCCCCCACCAGTTGCAACACCACGACCGACAGAAGCTCCGGAGACAAGAAAGCCAGAGACTGCCCCACCACGTGTAACATCTCCTCCGTTGCCAGCAAACGCGATGAACATCATTGAGCCGACTCCCGAGGCCCCTCGTCCAACGAATCCTCCGTCTCCGAGACCAGCGCCAAGCCGTCAACCCACTCCGCGGCCTGCGCCAGAGACGCCCGCATCGACTCGTCCAAGTGAGACTGGTGCTCCTCAAGGCAACCAGTCCAACGGCCGTCAACCGTCTTCTCCATCCGATACATCGGACGGCCCTGGTCGGGTCAGTCCAGCTAACATTGTGACACCTACTGACTCAGCATCGAACACCCCTGCCGCTACAAAGAAGACGGAAGACGCGACACCGCGCCCACAGCCTTCACGAGCGCCAGCGACCCGTGCTCCAGCTCCACGTCCGCAGACAGAAGAGCCAAAGTCTCCATCAACGATCTCAGTCTCGCCGATGTCCAACGTAGTAAATCCTGTGATCCTCCCGCCGCAAATTACGCCCACTCCAATCACGCCAGTGTCCATTACACCGATTGTGACCCCTGCTCCAGTGCCCAGGACACCTTCACCGCCCCCTCCACCCTCAGGCGCGGCTGGTTCGCCGACTGTGAA
The DNA here is from genome assembly GCA_023334595.1 of Pythium utonaiense. Lineage (NCBI taxonomy): Eukaryota > Oomycota > Peronosporomycetes > Pythiales > Pythiaceae > Pythium > Pythium utonaiense. The sequence goes on from JAADVE010000516.1 coordinate 8,603, forward strand.
TGGTCCTCCATCTGCAGGGGCAGCTTCCAATGGCCAGTCCTTCGCCAACAATGGCAACACGAACAGTGCACCTAGTGGTCTGATCGGTACGGTGAGCAATGTTGCAGGCAATGCGATCTCCAACCTGAACAATGCAGCCAGTAACACCATCGGAGCCGTCAGCAACGTAGCCAGCAATACAATCGGAACCATCGGCAACATAATCGGCATCAACACCAACGGCGGAACAAGCAATGGAGGCAACGCTGGTCTGTCAAATTCGAATAGTGCAACTAATGGAGCCTCTTCAAACGTGAACGGGAACAGTGCAATCATCAACGCCAGTCCCAGTGGTCAAGCTTCGAACAATAACGTGAACGTCCAGGCTAACGCAGGCACTGTGAGTGCAAACCCGAACGTGGTTGCTCCGGCAAGTGCCTCTAGTGATGGGCAAGTCGCGAAGGACAGCTCGAGACCCTCCGGACTTTTGAACCTTCCCTTCAACATACTAAGCGACGCAGTAGACGGCTTGAAGGAACGGATCCAAGCGCGAAGAGAGGCCAGAGCAGCAGCCCGCGCTGCAACGTGAGACTGTGCTATTTGTTGAAATATATCCATGTTTGTCGTCCCTGATGCGAAAAAAGGAAAGTTGCAATGTGATCTCCAAGGGTCGCTAAGTTGCGATCCAATCGACGGTCTCACGTATTGCACGCGAGTATGGCGTCACTAGCGTCGTCCGTGCGGTACGAGCCCCACTGTGACTGCAGAGATGGCTCGTGGGAGACTGTGGGAGTTGACTGGCCAGTTGTTGTGTAGGATCGTGCTACCGGATGACACGGTTCTACGCGCTCCAATCACGCACAGCGTTGCGGTGATCCACCTCGTCATGCAGCAGCTTGCTGCAACGCTCTCGACGTTGGACCCGCAGTTCGAGAGCGCAGCGAAAGCCGAGGATGGCGACTTGGTGCTTGTACGAACAGGCGAAGGTACCCTCTCACTGTGGTTGATGCTGAATCGAGAATAGAGGTCTGAGCTAATATTCTTGTGAGAAAGTACTTGAGCAGAAGCTCGATCTCCGTGGGCATGTGAAAGATGATGACATCCTCGAGTGGCGGTTCAGACAAGGGCAGTGTGTCCACTATGCTTCGGATCTCGATGAACAGGCAGCTCAGGCGGACAAGACGCGTTGTGAGGACGGCTCTGAACATGTTCAGGACGTGGTGGAGCCAACACGCCAGCTGCAGGATAGCCGAGCGGTGGTCGTTCTCCCCGGAACTGTCCGACTTCGTCGCAAGCGATCGTCGCTTACACTGCAGCAATCTCAGCTTTCTGTGTTCGCGTCGTCGTCTCACATTCAGCGCCGTCGCCCATCAGCCCAGCTACGTGACGCTCCGCTGTCTCGATTCCTGGCTCGTGATTTTCTTCTGCGCTGTGGGTTTCAGTGTCTAGATCATCTCTTGCATATGCAAGCACTGAGCCACCAGCTCTTGCTGAACGTCCGGAACATCTACTCGAGACTTGGTGTGAATCCAGTCAGTGAGCTGTTTCCAATCGTCCAGTCCTTGGCCAGCCAAACGTGCGAGCTCGTCAACGATCCTCATCCATCCGACTCTGTTCGCTGGTTGTATCCACTGATTTCCCGATCTCGCCAAGGTACAGATCTTCCAATTGCGATGAGAGGCTACGTTAACGTCGTTGAATGGGTGGCACTGTGGCGAAATCAACGCAGAGCGTACGCGTGTCTGTGCCATGGCGGTGTACTCCACCTCTTCCTCAACGAGAAGCAGTGCGACGAATATATCTTCGAGCAGGCAGTCGGAGGCCATGCGAACAGTGAGGATCCAAGTGGCGAGATCGATCACAAGCGGATCCTCAAGGATAACGCCCCTCAGTCTACAATCGACATCGTCACATCCCAGTGGAGTGTTCGTAAGGGTGAAACAGCTGAAGAAAAAGGCGATGCAGGCATTCCTGGGAAGACCAAGTGCCCAACCGAACGCCACGCATTTGCTCTGTTCGACAAGCCTGGAAAGCTCAAGCTCATAGTGGACGTGAATACGAAGTATGAGGCCAGTCAATGGATCGCATCGATCAAACGGGAGATTTGGCTTGGTGACCAGCTCCCTGCAAAGCTTGCCAGTGCGCGAGCCGAGATCCTTAAGTCTGAAGCGATTGGCAGCCTCTCCTCACGAATGGCACGAATCCTTGGAAGCTCACGCATCAGTGTACCGCTCTGGTGGCTTCATAGTCATGGAGACTCGGTCAGTAGAGGCCAGGCGCGAGTCGAACGTGCGAAGAGTCTCACGTTATCCCAGGCTCTGAAGGACGCACGTCGTGATCGATTCAAGATCAACAACGTCCTGTACAGTGGGCTATCCATGGAAGAGATGGTCGGTGGTTTGCTCATGGAGATCACGCGCCAAGCACCTCACTTGACACCCATGGAGGCTCTTCAATTCACTCGCCTTTTGCTAATCGCAAGTTCTCGAACGCAGGGTGGAGGAGACATCCTGGACGCCCTGCGGTTGCTCATCGTCCCCGGGGATGAAGAAAACACCAGCGACGCGTATTGCTTGTGCCCAGCAAAGTCAGAGACGGCGGAGCCTGTGTGCATCGAGATCAGTGAGGTTCAGACCGAGAAGGGAGTCGTTGTGGCTGCTCATATCCAGATAACGATGGCGTATCGCGTGGTGTCGACTCAGCAGATTGCTGACGATCTAGGTGACGCGCAAGATCTTGTAGAAGACTTTGAGGCCGCGACTTCAGCCCAAGTGCTGGGCCTGGTGGGTGTGTATCACCGCCGTCTCTTGTGTACCGTGGAGGATTGGAATCGCATCGAAGGCAGCGTTGAGATCACAATCGACCAGGCCGGTGAGCACACAGACAAAGAGAAACAGAGGTGAAGGCGTATTATACTACAATCTAGATCGCATCAACCAGCTCCAATCTACAACGAACAGGAGATCGTTCACTTCCGGCTTGGCACGGCACTGATCCGTCTGCTGCTACCTCGCTGCAGTAGCATCCAGAGCGGTTTGATATCCCCTGAACCCGGTTTCACAGTGTCCACAGGTTTGGTGGTTGGAAGGGGTGGTATGTTCTCCTTCATCGTGACGTCATCCAGGGAGACCGTGCCATCAGAAGAGAACGGCAGCGTTTTTGTTGCGTCCTCTAGCTGGCAAGATAATGCAAACATCCCGCGATTGTTGTGGTCGTTGAACGCAGTGATGAGATCACTCTTGGTTTTGACTAGATCGCTTGCATCTGCGTCTCCACCGTCACCGCCAGCAAAGACGTAGCGGTTCCAGTTCAGGATCTTCTTGCCCCACTTTTCCACAAGCGCTTTGGAGCCAGCGAAGAGGAGGATACTGGATCCAGGCGGCTTGAATGCTGTGTTGTCTCCATCACTTTCGCTTTCATCGCTGCTATCACCGGAGAGGTGGTCGGTGATCGCGTGTGCCTGCGGACGATGTCCAAGCGGCTTTTTTTCGTGTGTGGTAAGTCGGAACATCGACATCGAATAGATCGGCTCGACCTCAACTTGAAACGACGTGAGCTGGATGGTCTCGATGGGCTCCACATCATCAGGAGTAGCGAAGCCCTCCAGGTACCCTTCGCCCAGGATATAATAAAGCAGTCGGGCCTGGGGCTTGCAGCTTCGTCGTGAGAGCTTGCCCTTCTTAGACCCGGCGCTGATGCCTTCAGAATCGGATTCCCATGCACATGTTGGTACTCGGATCAAGAAGCCCTCCATCGCTCGGCGTGATATTCAGACTGCGGAAGCCGCTTGCTTGGATCCGAACGCTTCAGCACCACGGGATACGGAACCAAGCTTAGGTGTGGGACGGCAGCTGCGGTCAACAGCGTGCACGATCGCTTCCTCATCGTCCTGCGATTTTTCTTCGTCCAACTCACTCAGGCAGCTGGGTCGCAAATCGAAGTCTCGGGTTCCGTCCCAGCTTTGTAGATTCAGCGTCAGTCACATTCAATGGCATAAGAGTCTTCAGTGCTTGTGAAACCTGCAGCTGCGTCGACGTCGCATCCTCGTCCCCTTCGACTCCTGATTCCAACTGCGACGGAGCTCGTTCTATTCTTGTGCTCCCCATGTGATTTGATTGAAGCAGCAGGGATCCCACGAAGCCCTGTTCATTAAAATACTCTACCTAGCAACGTGCGCGCACCGTTCCTCTACGCGCGAGCCTTTCCTTTCGGGTCATTGTCTTCACCATCGCTCATCACACCGTCGCCCCCACTCAGTTCGCGTGAAAGCTCCTTGTCGGACAACACACTGGAGCTGGAAATAGCGTTGATCACGGGAAATGGCTTGGACTCCGCGCTCGAATCCGATGACGTCGAGGTGATATCCAAGTTGCTGTCGCTGTGCCGTCTCTTGTCGAGTGATCGAGTAGACCCGTTGGACTCGGTTGGGTGCACAGCGACCTCGTCAACAATTGAGGCTCCTCCTGATGTACCGGTATTTGTGCTTTTCCGTGGTGAACCCTTGTCTTTGCCAGCTTGCTGCTTGCTTCGCACGTGACGTTGATGCAGTTTGAGGACCAAGTCCACCAAGTCACTCTTCTCGACGCACGGCACATCTCCATAACCGACGCTAGCGATGGCTTCCTTTAACTCCCTGACCGACATTTGATGGACAGACTCGACGGATACCCCAGGCTTCAGAGGATTTTTGAACACTTTCACCGGTACCTTCGCTCGAGGACTTGCCGCACGTTGTGGCGAAGCCGGAGGGGACGTATCGAGATTGCTGAAGGCATCCGACGGAAGCGGCAGCAGCCCGACCATGACACGAAGAAACTGAAGAGCCTGGACGAAGAAGTTGATCGGACGCGGACTGTTGTGGCCTCCTGGGAACTGGAAGAGCTGGTTTGGTCCGTTATGGAGCTTGTAGAGTGCCTCGACGTGATGTGGTCCCACCAGTTCATCCTGTTGCCCCACGACAAAGAACGCCGGGATCGTGCACTTGTGCACCTTGTCAATAGGCTTGAGTTTGAACATATCAAACTTGGCGCGTCGCTTGATATCCCGGCGGATGAGACGCATCACGAGCTTGACTGCGATCTTCGGGACGCCAAGCTTCCCGTCGTCGACCAGCTCGACGGCCAACTGCGGAAGACTGGAGAAGGGAGAGTCCAGCACCATGGCGCTGATCTCCTTGTCCTGCTGTGCGTACAGCAAAGAGGCGACCGCTCCCATGCTTCTCCCCCACAAACATATCGTTGACGCCTCGCCCGTCGATCGGATATGTTTCACCACGGTCTCGATATCGATCTGTTCGTGGTAGCCAAGCGACACGTACTTGCCCTCCGAGAGCCCCGACCCTGAGAAGTCCAACGCGAAGACCGTGAACCCAGCAGGGATCGCGTAGGACACGATCTCCAGTGAGCCGAGACGGCACGAGCTGTTGCCGTGGAGCACGATGATGCAGGGCAGCTTCGCCGATCTACAACAGCATCACTGTCAGCCTTAGGCCCACACCCTCCACGCTCCTCCTCCACTGTCCACAACGCACGCTGTGTTGTTGCTGGCCTTGGGCTTCCACCAACTACACTCGATCGTGTATCCGCCCGGGTTCTTGAGCTGCAGATCCTGTCGCTGCGTGACAGTGTCGCCCAGCAGCAGCTTCTTCGGGCCAAGCTCTTGCACCGAGTACAAGGCGCGCATGGGCCGGATCACCGTCATCACGAGCCCCTCGTAGCCCTGCTTGATCATGGACCACATGCCCTGGCGCTCGCTCGCAGTCGCTACTTGATCCAACGAGAAAGTCCGCGCTGGTTAGTGGGAGCAGGTCCAATAGAAGAGACCGCTTCGCGAGGGGATCACTTACTGGAATCGTCCATTGTGGCGTAGTGGAGAGTACAGCAGAGCGAGCGTGTGGCGCAGCGGTACGCGCGTTCCTCCGACCCGTGCGTCCCGTGCGGATTCGAATTGAGCTGCTCGTTGAGCGAACCCTCCTCGCTGTGTTTGTGTCAGGTGGGTTACAGTCGCGTTTCGATTTTTCGAACCTAGCCCCACAAATAACGAATATAGCCATAACTATCTTCATCCTTACTAATATAGCCATATATGGTACGTATACTACTGGATGAGTTGCGTATTTACGGATGTAGACGGTTGGATCGGTTTTCGTGGTGGTCTCTTCAAACGGACGGAGCGCGCGAAAAGACAGACGCGCACACCACGAGCGGAGCGCAATCGCGGCCATCCTCCGTGATATATCACGTGGGAGGAGCTCACTGCGGTGCATAGCAAGCGGCTTGGTCCGATCCGCGCGATCCGCACGAGCATTTCCGTGTGCAGCTCGCTCCTGGAAGCGTCTCCTTAGTGGGCGAGAAAGGCGACCTCCAGACTATTGCCCCTCGCCGCTTCAGGACGAATGCATCCGTCGCCTCGCAGCGCAGGCCCGCGGCAGGCGCTCAGTCCGCGTGGCGTGGTCTCTGCGGCACTGTCTCCGCGCCCGTCGCCGCGTCAGATGCTCGAATTGGCGTTCGAAGGAGGCGACGACAGCCGTGCGTTTGACGCCGAGGTGGCGCGCACGCTGCACGCTGGTGGCCGCAGTGGCTACGCTGCTGCCCACGCAGCGTACCCACCCGTGCTGACGTCTCCGCGGTTGTCCGGAGGCTCCTGGCATGAGCTGTCGGCGCAGAGGGCCTTGGTGCCGACCACACCGTCGTACGCGATGATGGGCACGATGCCGCCGCTGGTCGGCGACGACGAGGACACGGCGTTCGTGGAGGACGCAAACCCGGAGCTGTTCCAAATGGGCATCGACGAGCACGCGAGACGGCTGGGTATCGATCCGGAGACGGAGAGCGAGCTGTTGTGGATCGCACGCGAGTCGCTGGTCGCGCCGCTGCCCCATGGATGGATCCACGCGACAGCCACGGAGACAGGCGAGCCGTACTACTACAACTTCGAGACGGGCGAGAGCCGCTGGGACCATCCGTGTGACGACCACTTCCGTCGCATGGTCTTGGACATGAAGCAGCGTCGTTCTCTGGATGGATCCGAGCGTTTTTCGTCGAGTGGGGACATGCACACGGCGAGTTATTACGAGCAACAGGCTGGTGGTGGCAGTATGACAGTGGCGTGGGCAGAAGATTACGACGGTGGTGCTGGGAGGATAAGCAGCTATGGTGGGTCTGATGGCCAGCGTGAAGATGTGTGGTCACCCGAGCTGTACAACAGCTTCGAGCAGACGGACAGCCAGATCACGACAGCGACGGCTGCGACGAGTAGCAGTACAGGTGACGAGGACGTCGCGGAGAGCCATTCGACGGTGGTTTCGTCTGGGCGTGAGCAGTTTGCAAGAGGGCGTCGTGCTGACTCCCCAGCGCTCGCAGAAATGGAGGAGCTACAGCGGCGGTTAGAAGCGGCAGAGGCCAAAAACACTGCCTATGAAGAGCAGCATTTGCAGCAAACGGGGAGGATCGAGGAGCTGGACAAGCAAAGAAGAGAGTTGCTTGCCGACATCAATGAGCGAGACTTGATCATCGCACAGTCAGTTCCATTGGCCGAGAAAAAAGAACTGGAAGCCAGCATTGCTGAGCTGCGCGAAACCCTAAACGGGCATGAGAGAGAAGCGAAGATCTTGCGGGACAGCCATAGTGTGCTACAACGTGAGATCGAATCGATTCAGCGAGATCGACAAGAAGGTGCACAAAGTGACGCACCGTCAGTCGACATTGAAGAATTGGCTGAGATCAAGCGGGAAGCTGAGCGAGAGCAATCTCGACGAGAGAAGCTTGAGGGAGAACTTGAGTCACTTCGACAAGAGTTTGAATCAGTGTCGAAGGAGTTGAACGAAGCGCGTGCGACTACGAAAAAGTTGGAATCGGATCTGCTACGAAAGGCAAGCCGAGAGAACGAGGAAGCAAAAGCAGCGGCTGAAACTGCGGCGAGTGCAGGAAGTGCTGCTGCGGCTTTGCAGTCAAGAGTTGAGGAGCTGACGACTGAATTATCTGACCGTGACGCACGTATCAGTGAACACCAGTCTGAATTCCGTGGTGTTAAAGATGAGATGGAAGCATTAAAGAGGCATCATGTGAAGGCTGTTGAAGAAATCAAGGCAGGGTTCGAGGAGCAACTGGTGAGCCAAGAGTCGGTCGTCGACAAAGCGATGGCAGAGATATCATCTGTGAAGGCCGCGTTGAGGGTTGCCACAGAGGAGAAGGCGGAATTGAGTGCACAGCTCGAGCGCCAGTCGAAACAAGTAGCGATGCAGCAAGCAGATTCGGAGGAAGCGCAGAGAAGTCTGAAACGTGACATCCGAGCACTCGAGCGAGATCTCAAGGCGCTTCAAACCGTCTCCAAGGAACGAGAAGACGAGTTTGCGGCAACAAAACGAGTGCTGCAGAGCTTAGAACGTAAACTGGAAGAACAGGATGCTATCGTCACAGCAGCAAAGCGAGCGGGCTATGAAGAAGCGGAGAAAGTGGTACGTGAATCTCCAACTTCACGCTATGCAAGGATAGGCGTTGAGTGGATTTGCTTGTTTTGCAGGCAGGAGAAACGATTCGTCAACTTCAAGCCGAGAAGGCTCGTACTGCTGAGCTGTACGCCCAAGAATTGCAGACCCGGCGAAAGCTGCACAACCGGCTCATGGAACTACAAGGAAATATTCGTGTTTTCTGTCGAGTCCGGCCAATCCAAGCCATGGAGCTCAAGTCCGATCAGAGCGCACCTGCCGTTTTCTACCGAGAGAATGATGCTGAAAGCCTGGATCTTGTCGTCGGAGGAGAGCTCGGTCCTGACGGAAAGCTCATCGGCGCCGGTCAGAAGCATCAGTTCGAATTTGATCACGT